>JBBMOC010001501.1:0-11430 GCA_037975185.1 Centropyge bicolor | reverse complement strand
TTGTCATGGAGTAGAAAAACAGCTTATGAGACTAGAGCCATGTTTTGAACCAGGCTGTAAATATGTTTTTTTTCTGTCGTAAAATCGGACATTTTAACATGGGGCTCAAATGTAATTGACTCCTTTCTGCAGCCTGCTATAGCGGTTATTCGCGGAACTGCAGCTTTTTTGCACTTCCGCATTGGCTTCACTTTTCAGCAGCGGAGGTTGCCGCTTGGTTAAACCTAGCCACCTTCGTAGTACAGGTTAATCAGGAAGTTACCCCCGACGTCAGGAAGTTACTCCTGAACTTACTCCAATAAGCCGGTTACCTCGCTTCGTAGTACAGCCCACAGAGCTGTGAGGGCAACATCATTAATGCTGCTGGTTAAAAACCTGTAGTGTAGTTAACCACTCGGATCTTTCCCATAAACCACAGCACAAAATCTTAACATGGAAGATTCTGGGCCTTGTCTCCAGAGGATGGATGAACTTCCTCCTGGTGAAACTTGCCCTCGCTATGGCAGAAGGTGATGTGGTGAGATGATGATATGCCTCTATTTGTTTAGTTATTTTCCATCGCCGTGCCAATTCTCTGGCCATTTGTGCTGCCATCTGTCCAACACTCTGGCACAGATTGTGATCAGGATTTTATTAGACCCATTTCACCGATGCGATGTCGCAACTGTGTTTTGCTCAAGTGTGTCGGGGGCCTGTAGGACACAGGGCAGCGTCACATGATGCAAGTCGCATGTTTGAAAGTCACATTTGTTCAGGCAGAATCTCACTCCGTATTCCCCACACAAAGTCTTAGCTGCTTCGTCTTTGTATCTAATTGACGGCTGAAAAGCGTAGACAGGGTGTTAGTCCACATGCTTGTGTGTTTCATGTCCAAAAATGTGCAAACAGTAAAACCAGGTCCATTCAGATCTATTTCTGTGGCTTCGTCATGCTGCATGAATATAAACAGATTCCTATTAAAAGGCTGAACTATAATGGTGAGATGACATGTTGCTCCAGTAAATCCAATTTAAATCAGCAGGAAAAAATAACTCATGCTAATATTTTTCTCTGTGTGTGTGTGTGTGTGTGTGTGCGCTACATGTGTATACAGCGGCTGTGTAAACGATTATCATCCAGCTTGAGTCACGATAAACAGAGAACAAACACTGAAGGGGAATCAAAGCCTTTGTGCTTTCAGTGAGAAATGTGGAGGTGGCTCCTTCCTCCTGTCAGTGTCTGTCTGCTGACGCTCACACCCACACCCACCCCGTTCCTCCATCACCAAATGCAACAGTAAAATCGACTTGTGCAGAGTGTTACCGTAATGTACTGATACAGGCTGCTGCCCACGCCTCAAGACTTCTACCAGAGGAGAGGTCAAAACTGTGGCAGCACTTGTAGCATAAAGACCAGTGTTTATTGGTTAGATTGGCTGCATTTATGTGCTCATTTAAATCTGGTGAAGTCGAGTAAATAAACCTTGTCAGGTTTATTTAGAAATGCAGTCGTCTACTCTCAGCTATTGTAGCTCATTAAAATTTAATAGGATGACAAGTTGCAGCCAAAATTTACCAGCTAGAAGTGATTATTCATTCACACATGATTGGTTAAAAAATATTACTAAACGTCACTGTTCTTAAATGTCCCTGTCGGTGATATCATCTGATGGACGAGAGTGAACTCAGACTGAAGACGGTGTTTTACTGGCACTTTCAGCCCACACCCATTAAACCTGCCAATTTTATTGAAAAATTTGTCTGCTCTGGATGCAAGTTGTGACCTAGGTGTGACATATTGATTCCCTAAAAAAGTAATAATCAGTGACACACGGCCAGAAGAGCGTGACGTCCTGAACACCGGAGAGCTCTGATTTCTCTGAGGTTTCACTTCCATCTTTGTGCAACAATAACACTGAATGTCAGAGCAAAGGTTTCTGGGTAGGACGGGAACATGAAGCTTTGGGAGAGGTCTTTGTCTCCGTCCAAAACTTTGTCCTCATTTCCATCAATTCCCCCCTGTCCTTTAAATTCCTCCTCAAATAATCCTCCAGTAGATCTTATTCTTTTATTGTCACTCAGGGGAAGCTTGTGACCACTGGGTTGCCAGTTTGGGTCCCGAGAGGAGCTGGTGAAATCGATAGAATGTGTCTTTCTTGCCCTCTCAGGAGTTCTGTAATCAAAGGCGAACTCTTTGAACAGATTCCTGGGAGGAAAGCAGCAGGCCCAGCAGGGTGTGGACAACACAGCCTGAATTATGTCAATACACTGGAACCAAAACAGAACATTCGTCTAACTGTGTGAAGCATATTTACATTATTGTCATGTGCAAAACAAATAGCACCGCTGATTTATCCCTCTCACTCAGATTTATAAGTTTGCTTACACGTGAACCAGGGGAATCGTGTGTGACATTCAGTCCGTATTGAATAACTTTAATCCAAGACAGTTTCCCTCTTTAGGAGACAATTAAAGCAACCTTGAACCTCGATCCCTTATTTAACATTTGAGGTGCGTGACTTGTTGAGTGGAGGATTTGAAACTGGACTGTCCTTCCCAAAAACTTCGGTATGGGTTGTCTGTGCAAGCAGCTTATTCGGACCCATATTTACCTTTACTGTTGGGTGGCGACCTCTCGGAGCCATGGTAATTAAATGAAAGGAGAAAGTGCAACAAAGTCAGCGTAGTGAGGAGCTCTAGCTGAAACTATAGATGCATGTATCATAATGAAAAACAATAGGGTTCATATGGAAGTGGGTTGGAAAAGACGATGGTGTGGACGGATAGATGGACCACAAGTCAACATTGACTTCTTTCAACTTCCGTACATTATTAAACTTACGTAACTTATGTACGTATGTCAACCCAACTCACGATGCCTAACTCGAACAACAACAACTGGAAGAGGGTGGCTTTGTTGTCATGGTGATGGACTGGATCTCGGTGTCGGTGGGAACGTAGCGACGTCCGGGTCTCTGGAGGGCAGCATATGTTTTACTAGCTGGTGTCAGGGTCGGGGTCAGTCGTCACTTAATTCATTTCATTCAGGAAGTCCGTTTTCTTTACATCTATGCTGGGAAACAGTGAAGTGAATCAAAGTGAATTAAAGTGTAATCTCAGCTGTGGGCTATTACACAGCACTCAAAACCATTATCTCATCATTTGCGGACCATTACAGTACATGTCAAGCAGTGGGATAAACAGTGGAGGGCTGGACATGGGTGGGACAGCTGTCCTGTCTTCTAGTGGCTGCTTGGCTGCAGATCAAGTTCTTGTCCTTGTTCTTTCTCCTGGAGGGCAAGAGGGACTTCAAACAGGCCAACAGAGACTTGAAGGGCGAGTGAAAGAAAAGCAAAGATTCACATCAGACTGTCAAGACAAAGTCAATGAAAAACAGCACAGATGCGTCCAACATGACTGGAATCAGGTTTATTTTCTCTCTTGGCTTCCAAAAATCCAACCTGCTGTCTAACAGGTTATCAAAACTCCCCCAAACAAGTTCGATGGGTTTGATTTATTTTGTCACGTATCGTAGATCGAAACAGGCCACAAGCGAATGTCCAGTAAAGGAAACGTTTCCTCTGTGGTTTGTGCCAAAGAAAATGAAGTGTGGGCGTGATGGCACCCTGGGGTCCCGCCCCCAGTGTCACTGATGCTGTTAATGAGGTTTGGTCACAAGGTTAAAGAAAAATAACATCAATCGTTTTTGGTCACCAGCTTTCAACAAAGAAACCCTGAACTCAGCTGTTCAGGGTCAGAAGTGATGGCACGACTGTAATGGGAAAACAGACGTGCTGCCTTTTAATGAATGTAAGATTTCTTCAATCCGCTGCGACTTCAGTTCGAGCCCCGAAGGAGCAGAGCCCTCTTGTGTCATTATAATTAATTGTCTTTGTCGTGGTTCAAATTGTCGTAAGCTGAAATGAGCTAGAAACACAAATCTCAGCCCGAGAATGGCAAACGCTCAGAAAGGGCCAGATCTCACAGTTTTTTTTTTATTAACCAACATCAAACAGGACCAAAGACAATACAATCATAAACAAAGACATCACTGCACAAACAAACTGTCCAAATGTGACAGACCAAAACAAAACATACCACACCATTACGGAAAAAAGAAAACAAAAAAAAAAACAAGACTAAATAAAACAAACAAACAAACAAACAAAAAAGGACAACACTGATAATATGTCTAAAAACAACAACAAAAACAACAAAAACAAATAACAGGGGGTCAAATAGTCATCTACTTAAGGATCCAACTTGGCTTAATATTCAAATTAATTAAAGTTTGACAATCCAAATTACCAAATAATAGTAATTATAATAAGAGGAGTAATACCAACAGTATAGCATTTTCAATTAGGCAGCATATATTCAATTACCACCCTTCAGCTTCAATAAACTTTTCCCATCTCTCTAGATATCTTTTGTTATTAGCATAATATCCTTCTAATATAGATCTCACAGTTTACAGCTGGTAATTATTCTGGTTTTGATCATTTTCATTTGTGTGTGTGTTTGTGTGTGTGTGTGTGAGTGAGTGGGTGTGGGTGTCCTGGAAGTGACCGGGTGACCAAGTGTAAGAGGTGTGTTGACATGTTAGATAGCATTAGAATTACTGTCTTCCTGCTTCCAATGTTTGACTGTCAACAGGAATGTTGGGCAAACAAGCACACCGTTACTACCCAAACACACACACACACACACAGTGTCTACTGTTATATCTTCCTAACAGGGTAAATGACTTCATTACTGACCCTGGTTTCCGTGTTTGAAGACACAGGTCACGCTCTTGTTTGTGTCGTCTTCCCTCCTGGCTCCACCGTCTGAAGTGTTATATTGTACTATTTACAAATCCAGACAATTAAAGGTGCATTCTGCCAAAAAACAAAGCCAGTGACCCCATTACTTAGTTTATACATATTTCAACACTTGAAGACACTGTATTGCATAACTACTCTGATTCCGACCCTCCCAGGTTGAAAAGGTTTAGACTTTGTGTTAACATATCTTTTTACCATTGCAATTATAATAAATTAGTAGAACAACCAAACTTCCCTCCAGTCGTATACAGAAACATGAATTGTATTACATTGTTATAATAACATTAACGCTTGATTTTTTAATGCAGCTCTGATCACTGAAAAACAGTCTTTCAAGCATCTTTGACTGTTTGGCTTGTGCTCATATCTCATATTATCATGTTTATTGTTCCTCTTGGCTCTGGGAGATTTGGTCAGTTCAGGTCGAGCTGTGATATTCTGTGAGTTTAGTTCCTTTGGATGGAGACCATGAGAGCTGAAAGTCTGAACAACGGGGGAGTGTAGCAGGGAAGTGAAAGGAAGAAAAGTACATTCAAGTGAAGGACAGAGTGAGATGTATCGTGTGTGTGTGTGTGTGTGTGTGTGTGTGTGTGTGTGTACTTCTACATCTGTCTTGTGAGAACTAATTTTTATACCTTGGGAGTGAGGACATCTTGGCTGGTCCTCACTTCCATACAGACATTGGAAGGATTGTTTGAGGGTTGGGAAACACATTATCTCAATGAGGGTGTGTGTGTGTGTGTGTGTGTGTGTGTGTGTGTGTGTATGTGTGTGTGTGTGTGTCTATGTGTGTGTGTGTGTCTATGTGTGTGTATGTGAACAGTTTGTATGCACTTGTGTATATGAGGGAGAAAACATCTGTTTGTGAGTGTGTGTGTGTGTGTGTGTGTGTGTGTGTGTGTGTGTGCGCTGACAGCCAGCATGACGTTTGCACGGCTGCCTTGACCTAATCTCCTCTGGCAGCAGATCAGACGCTGTGCTGTGTTGCACCGGACGGCAAAGAGCAGGTTGATATAGGCCTCCATTGTACACACACACACACACACACACACACACACACACACACACACACACACACACACACACATTCCTAATTCTTAATAACCAATAAACCTTTTGAACCGCTCTCCAGCTGTGAACTGTGGCCTCAAACCTCCAGCTACAGTACATGGCTGCACAACTGTACTTTATGTAACACAAACCTTTTTTCACCCAAAAAAATACAGAAGATTTTGGCAAATAAACTAGTTAATACTTGCAAGACTGCAGAGGGAGAGTGATGGAACGACCTGATGCAAAGGAAGCTGAAAAACTGCCTGAAGATCAGGAGCAAGTATTTTCAAATTGTCTTCAGACTAATTGTTTAGTCTGGTTGTCACACCACTTTCATCTGAGATAAAACCACACAGCCGACTTATGAAACAGCTGAATTCAGTCATGACATGTTATTCTAAATACATTTTATAACAAGTTCTGCTGAAATCAGCTCATCTGGTGTGAAGGGCCACCCAGACCTGGCCCAGCTGCGTCGGGATCGTGGTTCAGGTTGAAGCAGACAGAGGCATGGACAGTCCCAGAGAACAGTGCAGTGTGGGTCTGTAGGCGGGCGGTGAGACGGGCGTGAGGATCCACGTGCTCGCCGTGGTTGTGATGTGCTGTCGAGACACCCGATCACTATAAGTGATAATGAAACAGTTATGAAATGAAAACAGCCACAATAAAGCAGCTCGGTGCTGAAGCATAAAGCTGTGTTTGTGTTGATATGATAGAAAGTTTTCCTTTAAACAAACAAAAGTTTAGTTCACATTCAATGACTCATCAATTTACATTGTGTGTTGAATACGTTTTTATTCTCATTAAACATTAATAAATCTGATCTGTTAATAATTTAATTGCTCATTGTTTACCTTCATGTTTGCACTGTAGCAGTTTCATTTGAACTTGCTGGTGCATTGCTACGTTACCACCAACAGTCCACCAGTGAAACAGTGTGAAACCGTTGGCAGGATGTGAATCATGCTGCCCCAAATGCTTTTGCACAATGCAAACAAAACACGGACCCACTTGTGAAAACGCTGCTCAGTTAACCTGGTTCAGAGAGGCTGGAGCAGTGTGAGTGTGTGCAGCTGCCACACGCTGCAGGTGTGTGTGTAACACCACCTCTGTGACTGTGTCATGACTCCTGGCAGCACGGAGGAACCTGCCAGGGGGACGAACACACACACACACACACACACACTCACACCTACACACACACACACACATTCTCGCTCACATGTACACACACACACACATACACACACACACACACACACACACACATACACATGCACATACACACACACACACACACACACACATACTCGCTCACATGTACACACACACACACATACTCGCTCAAATATACACACACACATTCTCGCTCACATGTACACACACACACACACACACACACACGCACACACACACACACACGCGCACACACACACACATTCTCGCTCACATGTACACACACACACACACACATTCTCGCTCACATGTACACACACACACACACACACATACACACACACATTCTCGCTCACATGTACACACACACACACACACACACACACACACACACACACTCTCCCTCACATGTACACACACATGCACAGTGCAGGTCGCGTGTGAGGTCGCATGCAATACGCCGTGTGATAAACATCTGTAATTGACAAAACAACCCACATCTCTGGTGACAGGCTGGACAAAGATAACACAAGTGATGTTTGCTGCATGCTGGGAATCAAAACCTGTGTCACTCTGAGTTAGTCATGTCGCTTAGGTAAATGAGGGCTGACAACGTGTCCTCGAGCGAGACACACCTCCTCAAAGCCTCTGTGGTCACACGAGTCTGAACTGACTTTATCTCACATCAGCTCAGCTTGTGTGTGATCAGAAAGTTCCCATTGTTTGATGTCAGCGCAGAATCACACCCTGCCCTCCACACACACACAGACTTGAAGTAGGGGTAAGGTTGACTGGCAGTCATTTTGTCGCCGGCGTGTGGTCCTGCTGTTTCACCTAATGAGGAAGTGAAGTAGCTCAGTGGCGACAGATGTGATCTCAGTTGTTGGAAAGTGCAGCGCTGTGACTGCAGGCTGATGCAGGGAGACACTAAATTGTTTTAATGATGTTGTAAATGTTCCTTCTCAGAAAGTTGCCCTGGTTAGAAACATCCAATCAAAGGTAAAAACTGTCTTAGAACATTTACTCCCTTTCCCCCCTTCTTTCTTTATTTACTTCCTTTTTTAAATCTTTGCTTCTTTTCTTGTTGACAAGGCCTGAGTCTGATCTGAACCCAAATGCAGCACCACAGGACGAAAGTTTCAAAATAAAAGATCTTTAATAAAAAAAGGCAAAACTCAAAATCACTCTTAAGAGGATAAGGCAATAACAAAGTACAACAGAAAATCACTCCACAGAGATTACCAAACAAAGTACTGAACTGAAAATCACTCAAAACAAGACATGAGTTAAACAAAGTATCAACAGAAAAGGCAAACCTGACTATGAGAACACTGAACATGAGGCGTAGGATGACGGAATATACAGACACGACAAACTGGCACAGGACAAGGGAAGACACAGACATTATATACAGGAGGTAATGGGGAACAGGTGGAGACAATCAGGGCGGGGCAGACAATCACAGTGGCGGGGAACACAGGAGGAAGGGCAAGTTACCTGGAACAAAAGGGTAGATGGTTACCAAAGTAAAACAGGAAATGACGAGACAACATGAGACAAGACATAATGCAAAAAATGTAACTTAACGCTTTTTCTTAGTCATGACACTTGTGTCCTTTCAGATTTTCTGTCACTTAAAAACTGTAGATAGGAGTAAAAGTAAACTCTTCATTATAAGTACTTTTTTATATTTAATTGTAGTATTACTACAATTAATGCAGCTCTGAAATGTCAACAAATGATTTTTTATGCCAGATGCTGAGCAGGAGTGAGGTTCCCCTAAAAGGCTAAAAGCTAAAAACCGTTTTCAGTCTTGCTGGCGTTCCTCAGTGACACAGCTGAAGTCACAGTTGTCTTGTTTCGATGCGGAATTCGAACAATGTTAACAAAAGTTTTAGGGGATTTAAAGAATTTACCTCCAGCTTGACTTGTATCTCCAGTGAATCCACGGTCACAAACATCTGTCTGTCAGACATCGCAGCGTTGTTGTGGTTGTGTGTGTGTGTGATATCAGATCGCGGCCGAGCTGTGACCCAGTTGTTCCTCAGCTTATCGACATGGGTGTTTCCCCCAACAAAGACTTATTCCACAAAGTCGCCATCACTCCAGCCTGTACGTGTCCAGAGTCACTGTTCCACACCACTGACCTCACATTATCACAGGCACACGTCTTTACACTGTTTCTGATGTTTGGTGACAGACGACTCTGAGGCCTCTGAACCAGGAAGTGAACACTCACTCAGGCCTCTCAGTCCTCAGGCTGACCATCACAGACCCTGGAAGACACATAGCATCATTACTGTGCTGATGTTGTGTAGTCTGATCTCATCCAGTGTTGAACGAGCCTTCAGTGAATTTGTTTGTTTATCTTCATGGTGGATGACCTGACTTACCTTTTATCTTGTGCCACCAGGTGACAAAATTTATCAGTCAAGTTCATGGTTCCCACAGGATGAACCATTTCTATTGTGGACCCTGTATGAACTGTGCACCTTCCTCAGATCTAAGTTTTAGCTTTGTACTGAAGGAATCATATGGCTCTTTTGCAACGACTTGTTTCATGTCCGTTCATGGTCCTCAGAGCAACTTCACACTGTTGCCCTCATTGTCTGTTTTGCACAAATTAGTAATGGACACATTTCAATGAGACGTACTCCAGAGACCATCTCCATCCTCTTGTGTGATTACATGACAAGGCTGGTCTGTGAACTGAACCCAAATGCACGACTCCAAGACCGAAACTTCAAAATAAAAGTCTTTAATGAAAACTTGCAAACAAAAAATCACTCTTAAGAGGAAAAACTCTGAGATAAGCAATGTAGAAAAGTAACAACTAAAAATCACTCTAGCGAGGTCACAAATGGCTGAGGAAAAACAGGTGTAAAGTATATACGAAAAATCACTCAAACGAGGAAAGACAAAAAGCAAGCAATGGCGAGACAAAGTATCAAATGAAACAATAACCTGACGTAGAAGTAAACAAGACATGGATGGCGTGGTTGACTGCTCAAACGAGACAAGACGAACTGGCACAGGACAAAGGGAGACGCAGACAATATATACATGAGGAAGTGGGTGAACAGGTGGAAACAATCAGGGCGGGGCAGACAATCACACTGGCGGGAAACACACTAGGAAGGGCAAGTAATCTGAAACGAGAGGGAGAGATAGATTTTCAAAATAATACAGGAAATCACTAGACAACACACAACATAACAAAATCCAACTTAACATATTTTTCTTGACGTGACATTACATGACTTCATTACATTAGATCAAACATACACAAGATTACTACTCAGAGGACGACCTTAGGCAAATATGGTACACAGTTCTCATCCCATAAACTACACAGAAACACATCCTAGTTGAATTGCTTATATTCATCAGTTCAAGCTATTTTATCATAAATATCTCACTGAAAACCAGTTGACTCTTCAAGCTGGAAAACATTCACAGTTCACAGTCTGAAATCTATCAGTCTGAGAAGAATGAGAAGCACACACATAAACCCTGGAGGAAGGCGTCCACGGCGCTTAAGGACCCGTTCAAGGAAAGTGATTGAAAGCATATGTGGACTCTCATATCAGCCATATGCAAAAATATCAAAGCGGTCCAAGATGTATAAACAGAGGCTGAGTTCAGGGTGGAGAGAGTGAGACAGAAACTGTGCTCCCATCCTGCTCTCTCTCACTCTCTCTGCTCCACATGTACATTCAGGTCATGTTTATATGGAGCCTTACATAATGCTTATCATATGTCTCTGTTTGCCTTCTTGTGCCTCCCCGCTGTGTCAGCATGTTCTGTGGTGTCACACCAGATGCACGAATGTCACCCAGATAATCTTCTGCCGCTTCGCTGTCCTCCATGCATAAACTCTCCGTGCCCCTTTTTCTGCTTTATCTCAGTTCATCGGAATCCAGTGCATTAGAAGAAAAAGGGTTCGACTGTATGTGTTGAGGGTGTGTTCGTTCCGGGAAGCATCGAGCGGTTTGTTTTCACCGCGAGAGGGATTCCATTCTCTTCAAATAACCAAATGACCAAAGAGTTCAGGTCTGACTCTTGTGATGAGAAATTGTATTGAAAGTATATGTAAATTAAATGTAAAACACAGGAAACAAATACAGGAAATGAGCTTGAAGTTACAGAGCTTAACATCTGACAAGGTAACTAAGCAAACTGAAGGGTTAGGGTTAGTAGTTCCAAAGACACCAAAACTGACTGTGATGTGTGTAAAATGATGCACAAGACAATGAAAATACTGTCATTGAATTTGTTGTGATGATCTTTGGTTTGAATAATTCCATTTTGATTACAAGCTGGAATCACTTTAATTGATAATGACATATATATAGTGATATATATATATATATATATATATATATATATATATATAT
>JBBMOC010001500.1:0-11430 GCA_037975185.1 Centropyge bicolor | reverse complement strand
TTCATTTCATTCCAACAGTTCTTCCCCTGTCTCTCCTCCTCCTTCTCTTCTTCCCTCGTGACGCTCGGACCAACATGGAGGGAGTTTCCTCGCTCGTGCAGTAATAACAGGCCGGACGAGCCAGAGGCCCGAAGCCGCTCGACCACATCTGAGGTTCCTCAGGGGTCGATCCCAGGTCCTGTTTATTTAGTCTGAAAGGCTCGATTCAGAGCTGGAAGCCATCGAGTCCTTTGTCGGCAGCAACAACAGGCTCTTGTTTCTAATCATAATAAGGCTCGTTTTCGTCCGATGAATCACACTGGAACGACTTGTTCTGAAAGCACAGGGTTTGTTTTGATGTTTACTTGTGGTTCTTTGCAGCTCAGTGGGTAAAGCAAAGTAATAACACTGACATAAACACCCCCACCCCCCACCCACCTCACCCCGTCACTCTGAACATGACGGATAAATGTGATCAGTTTCAGGCTGCTTTGTTCATTAATCTGTGTATGAACATGTTAAACTCTCCTGCTGTGTGTTCTCATGCTATGCTAGGCTGTGCTGTACGCGATGATGCTATGTTATGTTATGCTAGGCTGTGCTGTACGCGATGATGCTATGTTATGTTATGCTATGCTAGCCTGTGCTGTACATGATGATGCTATGCTATGCTAGGCTGTGCTGTGTACGATGATGCTATGCTATGTTATGCTATACTAGCCTGTGCTGTACATGATGATGCTATGCTATGCTAGGCTGTGCTGTGTACGATGATGCTATGCTATGTTATGCTATACTAGGCTGTGCTGTACACGATGATGCTATGCTATTCTACAACAGATTTGTTATCCTATGACATGTTATGTAATGTGGTTAAACTATGCTGTAACTGAAATAATTGGTTGATTAATTGATTATTCTGTTAAATAAATTGTAAATTAAATATCTCTTTAAAAACCTTGTCAGCGCCCTCTTGTGGACAAACTGTTTAATGGAGACACTGTTTTTAAATGACTTCAAACACATCTTCTGAACTGACTTATAATAATGATTTATTTTTCCAAACCATTGTGTCGTTTTTCACTTGTTGTCTTGTGTTGGTTTGTTGTGGTTGGATTGTGTCACATGTTGTGTCATGTTTCACTAGAGAAGCCTGGGAAATCTTCTGTTTGACGACGCTTGTTTAGTGCGACTCTGTTTTGTGAGTCACACAAACATCTAAACAACGTGGGAACATTTTTCAGCCGACCCCAGTCGGCTGGATGTGATCTGGAGACGCAGATGTGCGACCGAGCGCTGAAGGTGTCAGAAACAGGAAGTGACGACTGCGGCAGAATAAAACACAACCAGATCTTTCGGTCATAAGCTCACCTCCACCTGATACAATGACGTCAAAACCAGTCGGGTGATTCCGTGCCAAATCACCAGATTTTAGAGAAAGTTCAAGGTTCCATCACGTGCATGTCGACCACTGAAATACACTGATGTATACTATGTTACCCATTGTCCATTAAAACTACTCAGAACCAGTGAACGTTTAATTCTCAGCATGAAATTGTTGTTCTATGGGGGTATTTTCACCTGTTTTGGACAGTTAATGAGTGGCGGCACGAAATGAAGATATACAGACATAAAATGTTTCCCTGATAGTACTATAACATGTCTCATATATTAAAAAGAATCAGACATGTGGTGTCATTAAATCTGGAGATACAGAGAGCCAGAGGTGTTACCATGGAGAAAGTGAGAAAGCAGAGACATAGAGGTTTCGGGTGGAGCTCTGGCAGGAGGCTGGCTGTGTAACATAACTTACCGAACACATCAGCTGGACGAAGCAGAGCATGATGGGACGCCACAGGAGGCAGATTGTTGGAAAAGGAAAAGAAAACATGACATTAACTCATTAAATCCTCACATCTCTTCATGCACTGTCTCTTCATAATGTTCCATCACTTAAAAACCCGTTAATTATCTGGTGGAAACCACTAATCATTTAATCATGGCTGACTCATCCCAAACCAACCCAACTCTTTCAAAAGACACTCATTCAAATGTCAGGAGGATTTTATTTACACTGTGGATCAGGACTCAATGAAACCACTTGATAATAATAATGACTCACAAGTGAGCAAACATCAGAGATGACAAACCTTTCTTGGCTTTCTTCTGCAGCTTCAGAGTGTCGGAGGATCTCTTCTTGATCTCCTGACGGGCCTTCTTGTACTCTGAGGAGACACAGCTGGAGCTCATTCAACCACTTAACACCAGGAGTCAACAAACATTTTGATCTCAGTCGCTTCATCTTAAACTGTAACAGAGAGAAAAACACCTGATGGACGAGTTCTGTTTAAACTGATTCTAAATGGAATCAATTACCAACTCATTAAATGAAACAAGAAGACATCGTGTTGCTGTGTTTTCCTGCTTCCTTCAGTCCAAACATGAATCCCATATCTAAATGTTCATGTGATAGCCGAGCCTCAGCTTCAGAGACTGAGTCAGTGTAAAGTCAGTGTGAGCTGCAGCGTCCCTGCTCCTGCACCTTTGGCGTGATCCTTGTCCAGAGTGTTGGCCACTCTCTTCCACTCCTCCATCTGCTCCTGTAGCGGGTTGATCAGACAGTCCAGAAACACCCTGCCAACACACACACACACTGCTGGAGACCAGGAGACACGACAGAAAATACAAAGTTCTGGTTTAACGTTAAGAGCATAGCCTGTATAAAATATGGACGTAGTGTCCGTGACGTCACCCATAGGTTTCTGAAGAGCAAAAATGAAGCAAATCATAGTGCGCGGCCATCTTGGTAGCCTACCTCCGGTTACTCCAAATATGGACAAAGAGGTGGAGCGAGGGCGGAGCTGAGGCGGGTCGAATGAACACTATTGGCTGAAAAAAGCCGCTTTATTGGAAATAATCAAACTAGCTACGGCTAACCAGCTAGGTTAAATGCTAAATATCGTTGCTAGCCGGCTAACCCCACGACCATCTCTTTCCCAAACTCAGTGACTAGAATTAGCCGGGGTGACGCCCTTTAGACCGTCAGTGGCTAGTTGTCAATCAAAGTGGCGCCACTTAGATTGACAGCTATGAATTGTGCATAATGATGTATGCTGTATATTTTAAACCAACGCCTTATAAAACTCCCCCAGAGTTGTCACGGAGTAGAAAAACAGCTTATGAGACTAGAGCCATGTTTTGAACCAGGCTGTAAATATGTTTTTTGTCGTAAAATCGGACCGCATTGGCTTCATTTTTCAGCGCCGGAGGTTGCCACTTGGTTAAGAGTCAGGGCTGCAGTCGGACAGGTGGAGGTCAGGGTTCAGGTTATACTGTGAGTCGTGACCCCAGTCAGGAGGAGCTGCTTCCTGTTTACATCGTCCATCTATACTGTGTCTCCGCACAGTGACTCAGCTGGACGTCTCCGTGCTGCGAGACCTAATGGACTCATGCAGAGGAAGGAAGAGGAAGAGGAGGAGGAAGAGAATGAACAGACAGACGAAGCTAAAACGACGTTACAGCAGGAGGCAGAGAGAGAAAATGAGTGAGTGAGAGGAAAGACGGCAGCACAAAGGGAAGGATGTGGGAATGAAATGATTCTGTTCTTCAAACGACTGAAGCACAAAGTGGCAACAAGTCAATAAACAACAATCAGGGTCAACATGTTTAGACAGGATGTGATTAGATGGAATCAGAGGCTGAACAGAGAGAGAGCAGGATGGAGGATGGGAAGGAGGAGGTCGCCATGGAGAGCTGGGGGGAGGAGCTACACCTGCTCAGCACACACACACACACACACACACACACACACACACACACACACAGATGGACTCACATGGAGAACTGGCGGAGCTTGGCCTCGATGCTGCGGTGCCTCATGCACATCCTGGTGAGGGCCGAGCCGATGTCCCTGGTCCCTCCTGAAGACAAACAGAGAGACGGAGACGACAATCTGTCACATTCCAAATTCCATTTTCAGCTCAGTATCAACAAGTCACAACACAATCTGATGAGGTCGGCGACATTTTCACAACCGCGTTTCACAAGCAACATAAAGTGTGAAGGTCGAACGTCTTGATTTTATTATCAGTTTCAATCATTTGCAAATCAGCTCAACTCCAAAGTCAATGAGTCCTGATGAGTTTCTGATGACAGACTAGAACAGACTTGTTGTGCAGCGTTAACAGTTTTGATCAGAAGGATTCAGCATTAACTGATCGATGATGACAGTCGATTGAATGGCAGAGGTCAGAGGTCAGATCAGCTGACAGGGACCCTGAGCGTGTCTCCTGCTCAAGGACACTCCAGCAGGGCGGAGTCGAGCCTGTGAGAGCAGCAGAAGCTCCACAGGCTCCGCGGGGACCAGATGGTCGTCAGCTCTCTCCCCCAGGCCCAACACTCCCTCCTGGGGGAGAGTTCAGCAGAGCTCAGCCTGTCAGTCTGGAGCTCCAGCAACACCTCCAGCACACATGTCACTGTTAATACACAACATTCATTTCTGAACAAATTCTGCACTTTGAAAGAGAAAAACACCTTAAAATAGTTTTTACATGTTATATTTTCTCTAATTTCACTGATCTTATATTAACAAACGTGTCCTCACAGTTACTCTTGTATCAGCTGGTGTGTATTAGTCAATGAAGGGTCCTCATAAGTATAATGTAGAAGTGTGTGTGTGTGTGTGTGTGTGTGTGTGTGTGGGGTGGGGTAGTGAACACTGCATTGCACCACTGACACCTCATCCTCTCCACACGTCCTCCTCTTCCTCTCCTCTCTCCTTTCCTCCTCAGCTGAGTGACTTTTCTTCACAGAACCAACTGAACAGAACCTGTTTGATCTGATCAGGACGGTTCGTTTACAGGCTCCTTGATGAAGGACTCAAAGATCAGCTGCTGAGATTTTTTTACTTATTCTCACCAAAAACAAAAGAAGGTTCAATTTTCTGTGAGTCTCAAATCACATCAGACACCAGATTCTGGTCTTTGCCTCCTCATCATGCAGAACTGAGTGCAGCTCTGTTCATCGTCATCAGGTCTGTTTAGATTGATGTACTGGTTCTTTTACTCAAGTGAAGAATGAGGATATTTCTTTTACCACTGACGAACGTTGGAGCAGAAATCAGACCTTCACTACAACCATAAACCCATGATGACGATCTGTTTCTGTTTCTGTCTTCAGAGACTGATCAGCTGACGTCTGATTTCTTCAGCATGATCGTTCATGTGTTCACTGGTGTCACAGAGCAGAAGGTCTGAATCCTCTGAAGGCATCACAGCAGCTTTTTCCAATATAAAATCCCACAGTCAACTTATTCCTCTGGTTTTCTGAAGGACATTTCTGTGCTCTGTTGTTGACAGTGAGGCCTGTTGTTTGACCCCTGACCTCTCGGGCTCCTGGGGTTTTTGCCTGAAACGCTTCATCAGTCCTGCTTCAAGTCACTTTCAGTTCAACGTCTACATCATAACCTCTTCTCACTCTGAACCTCCTCTTTGCTCTGCTGCTCCTTCACACATCTCTGTCCACCTCTCCCACTTCTCTCTCTTCACACCTCCTCCTCCTCCTCCTCCTCCTGATCGTCCTCTTCTCACCTCCAGACGAGCTGTTGGCTCCTCTCTTCACACCTCCTCCTCCTCCTCTTCGTCCTCCTCCTCCTCCTCGTCCTCCTCCCCCTCCTCCTCCTCGTCCTCCTCCTCTTCGTCCTCCTCCTCGTCCTCCTCCTCTTCGTCCTTCTCCTCCTCCTCGTCCTCTTCCTCTTCCTCCTCCTCCTCCTCCTCATCGTCCTCTTCTCACCTCCAGACGAGCTGTTGGCTCCTCTCTCCTCCTCCTCCTCCTCCTCCTCCTCCTCCTCATCGTCCTCTTCTCACCTCAAGACGAGCTGTTGGCTCCTCTCTCCTCTTCCTCCACCTCCTCCCCCTCCTCCTCATCGTCCTCTTCTCACCTCAAGACGAGCTGTTGGCTCCTCTCTTCTCGCCTCCTCTCCTCCCCTCTGCGCTGCTCCTTTGAGAAACAAGGTGTTATACTTCTGCCTCAGTCCAGGCTGAATTTCCCATCAGCCAGCGGGGCGACGTGAAACGCACCATTTCCCCTCACCGCAGCGCCGAGTCGATGTGCTTTTAAAGGCTGATGTTATTCAGAACGGGCCTCGAAGGTTTGTAAGATTCAAACCTGGCAACATGTCGACAACAGTTAAAGCTGTCGAAGAGCGAAGTCGAGCAGGAGAAACGGACGCGGTCGTCGAGCTCCTGTAGCTCAGGAGGAAAATGAATTTCCCAGAAGTGCATGATTCAAAGTTTCTCCACAGACGCCGAGTCTCGACCTCTCAGGCCCCTGCTCCACCACAGAGTGTGAAGAATTCTGCCGAGCCACAGAGCTTCATTCACTCACCAACATGAAGTGTTACAACTCACATTTAGGCCAGATTAAAGTTAAACTTGAGGCTTTCACATGTGACAGCAGTGCAGAGAGTTCAGGTGCAGGTTGGTGATTTAAAGAGACTGGATCCAGCTCCTAATGCCTTTCACAGCCACTGTGTTTAAAGTCATTACGACGTCAGGACGGTTCCTGCCAGTCCCCGACCTCGAGGCTGGAAACCGGAGCTTTCACTGATCAGAGAGTGGAACAAAGGGAGGACGATCATTTCAACAAATCTGCTGAGTTCAGAGTAAAAGTAATCTGACGTGATTCAACGTGACGGAATTCGTCCGTCGGCCAAGAAGCTGCCTGGACAAGTTTCCCTGAAAACCAGAGATGAGCCTCAGTCTTTAGTCAAAGTCACAGAAGACGACTGAAGCAGAGGAAAGAAGAACAGGTTCAGAATATCTGGTTTAAATTCTGACTGTTTTGATTGGTCGTCTCCGACAGGACAAACTGACACTCACATCATCACAGCAACAAGAGACAAAGACGACGTTTGTCTTTTCGAATGTAGGATTTTAATAATGACGTGTTCTCTATATAAGAGAAAAACAGGTCATATATAAAGTTTTGCAAGGTTTTGTTTTCATTAAAATTAAAAACAGAACTAAATGTACTTTGGAATCTGGAATAAAAACACTCTGCACTTACATGGTAAAAAGAACGGACATTAAAACAAGTTTTCATCCTGATACGAACAGACTCGTCCACTTCCTGCCGGGTCACAGTCAGTCAATTAGTTCCTGGTCAATTCAGCTGATTGACCCGACTGTGGACTTCTCACGCTGCGTGTGTGTGTGTGTGTGACTCTGTGTGTGTGTGTGTGTGTGTGACTCTGTGTGTGTGTGTGTAGTGACCGGCATTGAGACCAATTTGACCCAATTGGTTGGGACAGACGAGCGTCTCTGTCTGACCTGCCGCCGCTGCAGACTGAACGGCCTCGAGGCTCCGCAGCAGCTCGGACTGAACCCGACCCGCTCAGGCCCTGACAGGAAGTCCTGATCACCAGCAACAAGCCACGGGTCAAAGACCAAACACAGATGAAAATCAACAGTGTACTGATATCAGAGAGAGACTGTGTTTCAACATGATGAAGACAAAAATATACTTTTTCTATTTCAAGGTCCAGTGAAAATCTTTACTTCAGTAATATCAAAACAGGAAGTTTGGGCAAAACACATAAAGACTTGGAAACAGGTCTGTGTCTCTGCTCAAACAAACACTGATGTTTAAAATAAATCATATCAAATCATATTCTCATGTAATTATGAAAACCTGAGAACCTCTGCATCAATAGGTTAAAGGTCAACTAGAGTAAAGAAGCGAATACAATCACTCAAACAGAGACCGAGTGTAACCTTAATTTCAAAGCCGCACACAGTAACCCGAGCGATTTTTCCAAGACGATAATCTCAGTGCGGAGAGGACCTCACAGCCGGAGACGCTATAACCGGCGGAGGCCTGGAGCTGCACGGCGAACAGTAGTGACCTGGAATCTGAGGCTGGAATCTGAACCCGACCGGGACGTGAACTCGGCCGTCGCATCCCAACAGGAGCCGCTCGACACGAGCGCTGAGGAACCGGAGCAGCTGACCACACACACACACACACACACACAGAGTCACACACACACATACACACACACAGAGTCACACACACAGAGTCTCACACACACACACACAGAGTCACACACACACACACACAGAGTCACACACACAGTCACACACACACACACAGAGTCACACACACACACAGAGTCACACACACACACACACACACACACAGAGTCACACACAGAGTCACACACACACACACAGAGTCACACACACACAGAGACACAGAGTCACACACACACACACAGAGTCACACACACACACACGCACACACAGAGACACAGAGTCACACGCACACACACACACACACACACACACAGAGTCACACACACACACACACACACACACACACACACACACACAGAGTCACACACACACACACACACACACAGACACACACACAGAGTCACACACACACACACACACACACAGACACACACACAGAGTCACACACACACACAGAGTCACACACACAGGCAGTAAATCACTGTCCTGTAGTATGAGACTATATTTCTTGTCTGTTGCTGCAGGGAGGCTACGGCTGCAGAGCTATTTTAGAGAAGTAGAGCAACAGAGAGAAGAAGAAGAAGAAGAGGATGATGATGGAAACACAGGGGACAGAAGAAGGGATGAAATCAGCCGAGGATGGAAGAGACGGTGACGAATAAGACAAAGGTCCAAATCTTGTATTTAGTCTCCATCTTTGCTGCTCAGTGGTCTGGTTCCTGAGCTGCCTGTCCCTCCCCTCACCTGTCACTCACCTGTCACTCACCTGTCACTCAGACAATGTGGGCGGGACTTGAACATCTTTCTATCTTATTTCTCTTCATGTATTTTCATTTTCTTTAGCGGACACTTTATCTTGTCTCTACTGCAGCTCCTGTCACTCCTAATGCCGACGCCCAGTTCTTCTTCTTCTGTTTATTCCTGCAGGTGCAAACAGGTCGAATGTGGCGACGCAGCTGTTTGTCAGAAAGCGAAGCTGCTAAAACAAACTGTGTGTATTTACATCTAATGGATCTGGAGAGAGAAATGTCCTGACACCAGCTGACACAAAGGGCTTTCATTATCTTTCATCATGTTTCATAATCAAATTAATCTCAACACAACATTCTTATTTTCATCACTGTTATAATAATAAATGACTCAACTCTCTCTCCCTCCTCGTCTGTCAGTCGTACTGTGACGGCAGCGTTGTTATCACACTGTGCTATAACCCAATCACACACAGCACGAAACCCACGAAGAAGAAACAAACACGTCAAAGTTCAACCTGTGATGTCACAGCCGGCTGCAGCCTGATTGGCCGACCAGGAGGCAGAATTAACCGTCAGCTAATGTTGGATGTGAAGGCAGCTGCATGGTGTTGCACCGTGGTTGCATCAGTCAGCATCTCTCTCTCTCTCTCTCTCTCTCTCTCTCTATACAGCCAAGGTCACTTTACCACTTCAACACGTCTCACATGTCAACAAGCTGCGGCAGCGTCGCTGTGCCGCTGCTGTCAATCTCTTTAATGCCGAGGCACGAAATACCAAGTTACAGCTAATTACCGACACGACGGAAAGGTCACATTGAGCCGAGCTGGAAACGAGGAGGGACGAGTCGACGTGAGCCAACTTGTATCTCACATGAACGGCTTCACGACGCACGTTTTTTTATGACCTTTAATCAATCAGGTTCAAATCACTGCTTCTGTTTTTATATCACCTGCCATCTGAGGCCGACCTCATCAAACCACCACTCTCATGTTCAAACACTAGAGTGAAGTCCAGATGTGTCAGTTCTCCCACTGACTCACATCCAACAGGAAACACAACACTTCAATGAATTAACACGAGCAGCTTCAAAGAAAGCAGCATCTCCCGTCACTGACAAACCCTGTGACACTGAGACGAGTCTGAGCACTGAGAACTCTGGGAGGAGGGGGCAGCTCGCAGGCGTCGCCCAGGGTTCAGAGATAGAGTCAGAGAGGGGGGGGGCGACAGCTCTGAGCGACGACAGAATCATCATCTCAAAAAGACGTCAAGTGCAGACGATATAAAATAATTCATTCAAAACTCCTGAACTTATCGATGATGGTTGTCAGGACACACTAGTATTTTTGTAGAACGAGACCAGTTTCATACTTGAAAAAAACACAGGAAATAAAAATCTAAGATGAATGTAAATTAAACTTATATTAACTTTTGTACCCTGCAGCTCGTGGGAGTGTCAGACTCCAGGAGTGAAGGGAATTCCTCCCTGCTCCTCTGGGGTCGACCTGCTGGACGGTCCTGGAATCCCACAGGGAGGGGGGAGGAGGGAGAGTCCAGAGCTGCCTGGGGGAGGAGGCCGCAGTCTCAGGATGCCTTCTGCAGGGCCGTGTGTGTGTGTGTGTGTGTGTGTGTGTGTGTGTGTGTGTGTGTGTGTGTGTGTGTGTCTGTGTGTGTGTGTGTGTCTGTGTGTGTTGTGTGGAGTCTTCGGATTCTTTAAATAGGGATCCTGGGAATATCTCTCCTCTCTGATTACGGCCGACAGATCCGGTTCCTGCTGCTGAGATTTCATCATCTTTATCTTTATTGCTGCGTTTTGTAAGTTAACGTTTGATTTCAGAGCTTCTGTGTCTCAGTTTCTCAGCTGAGACGGATCAGGTGCAGACACAGCAAACACTCTCACAGACAGTTTGTGGATTTGGTCTACATATCTGTATCTGGTGTATCTGGTGTATCTGGTGGGTCGGTGATAACTGTCAATCATCAGCAGCAGGACAGCTGCCGTCCTGTCAGCTGCCGTGACCTCAGCCCCGATCTGCTGCAGGAGCCCTGCAGAGGTTCTTTACACTGAAGGAGGGTGAGAGACCGGATCAGTCAGAACCGAGGGGGAAAAGTCCAAATGATGAAAAGAAAAAGGTTGAAAAATATATCGACCAAAATTTCACGACATGAAGTCACTTCACTAATTTATGACTTTGACTTTCTTTTCATTGAAACTTTTAAAGTTTCACAGCCTCCAACTATCAGATATTTCACAGCTTATTTTTTTAATCCATAAATCAGTTGTTCAGCCAATCAAAGATCAGATTTGAACATGAAACATATTATTTCCCAGAAGCCCAAGTTAATGTCTTGAAATCACTCGAACAATCCAAAACCCAAAGATATTCAATTTCATTCAAAGCAGCAGATCCAAGAAAAACACTGTTCTGTTCATGTTGTAAACTGTCAACTGTATCTGCACAAACAGCTCAGTATCACTCATCTCCTTATCCCCCCCCGATCGATCGGCCTGACGGTGTGGGGGGGTTCATGGATGGAGATCAACACTTCGTCTCTGGCAGCTGAGAAAACACGACGGACGAGTGAGCAGCTCAGAGGACACACACACACACACACACACACACACACACACACACACACACACACACACACACACACACACACACACA
>JBBMOC010001499.1:0-11436 GCA_037975185.1 Centropyge bicolor | reverse complement strand
GAGGAGCTGAGAGCTGAAGACGTCTCATTCCTGCACAACTACAAGGCTGCAGTGGAAAGAGTCCAGCAGCGCCCCCTGCAGGACGACCCACAGCTGCACTCAGGAGCTCTGATGGATGTGGCCAAACACCTAGGCAACCTGACCTTCAACATCTGGAACAAGATGAAGCAGCTGGTCTCCTACACTCCTGTGGTTCTGGACCCAAACACTGCTCATCCAAGACTCATCCTGTCTGAAGATCTGACCAGAGTGAGAGGAGCAGAGAAACAGCAGCTTCCTGATAATCCAGAGAGGTTTGATTATTTTCTCTCTGTCCTGGGCTCTGAGGGTTTTAACTCAGGGACTCACAGCTGGGATGTGGAGGTTGGAGACAGTACAGTCTGGGTAGTGGGTGTGTCGGCAGAGTCTGTCCAGAGGAAGGGAGACAAGCTGTCTGGATTATGGAGGATACGGTTCTGTGAAGGTAAATACTCAGCACTGTCACCATCAGGTGAATCCACTGATCTCCAAGTGAAGAAGCAGCTCCAGAGGATCAGAGTGAATCTGGACTGGAACAGAGGAAAGTTGTCGTTCTCTGATCCTGATACTAACACACACATACACACCTTCAAACACACTTTCACTGAGAGGATGTTTCCATACGTTGGTACCAGGGGTGAAGTTAGGATGTTACCACTGAAGGTCTGTGTGACAGTGGAACAGAGCAGTTAGAGATAAAGATTAAAGAAGATTATAATTATGATGATATTTATGTCTTAAAGGGAGAAGTCTCTGAATTTAACTTGTTGTCTCATTATTACAAACGTGTATTTGTTCTTTTTCTTTTGTTGTTATTCAGTGTCACAAATAGCTTCTTGTTTCTGTTGTCAACCTTTTCATATGTTAAATTATTTCTATGAGTTTCTGATCTGCTGTATTTGAATAAAGGCACTTATGCAACATTACAGGATTTGGCATGTTTCCTATTTGGGATGTTAAGATGTGTGGTCTAAATGAGACAGTGCTGTGTTCAGCTCTGACTCCAGACTGGTGTGGAGCTCAGTTCTTGACAGGAATGATTTGAGCTGATTATTAACGAATCACACAATCAAACATGGACGTAGTGTCCGTGACGTCACCCATAGATTTCTGAAGAGCAAAAATGAATCCAATCGTAGGGCGCAGCCATCTTGGTAGCCTAACTCTGGTTACTCTAAATATGGACAAAAAGATGGAGCGAGGGCGGGTCTTAATGAAGTCTGTTTAATGAGACATGCTCACCGAACTAGCCGACTAACCCGGTGCCAGCTACGCCACCGGTTACAGTACTTTAATAAGTCGGCGTAACGTTGTATGTCAACATTTCAGCCTCCAGCCGATGACAGTCAGTCAGTTTCTGGAGTGTAATAAACTTAAAATTTCTGTTTTAACAATAATATAAGTAATTATGTTTGAGTTCATGGCCCGTAAAAATTTTAATTTTACTGTTCAGCTTCAATAACCCACTCCAGCTTAACCTATAAAAACATCTGGGTTAACGTTATTTCTGGAAACATTCAGAAATGAGACGTTAATATTTTGAAGTTACAAAAACTTTATTGCATTTACACAGAGTTCAGTTTAATGTCACATAACACTAGTTAAAAAACATGGAGGGTTTTTATTTTCCAACCTCACACAGATGCCTTTTATTCTAAAGTATTAACACCATAGAGTTTCAGCCAGAACTGCTTAAATATATTACACATTATTATTATTAGTTCAATCTGAATGCGCTCAGCTCAGAGACACAACAGAGATTTTACTGTGAGAGCCATCATTTGTTGACATGAGCAGCTCCTTTCTCCCTGGGCCTGATCTTCACCAAACCTTTAACACACGTTTAGCTTCAGTGTTCAGGCAGTTGTTTCCTCCTCTGTGCAACATGTGAAGCAACAGCTTCAAGATGGTGCCGCTCTAGTGGCCACCTGTTACAGCAGCTCTCACCGTCAAGCTTTTTCCTCTTTTTTTCTGTCTTTTATTTTAAATTATTTTTCATGTGCTTTTGTTCTTAAATCCTCAGCTCAACACGTACACCATTGTGACAGTGTTTGAGTTGGTATTTTTCATTCATTTTCGACAATGTTTACTTCCATGTCTGGGGGCCCCGGCCGCCCTATTGTTTACAGTCGGGATCAGCTGTTGGCGCAACACAGCTGTGCTGCCGGACCCGAGGTAGAGATAAAGAGATAAAGAGGAGAAGACGTTGGAGCCATGCCGGAGCCCAGCGCCGCAAAAGGAGGAGAAGGTAACGACCGGTCCTCCCGTCCATCACCATGGGGAATGTCAGATCTCTCCCCAACAAGATGGACGAGTTAGCGCTGTTGACCAGACACCAGAAGGAGTACCAGGAGTGCAGCATCATGGTGTTTACGGAGACATGGCTGACCCCAGACACAACCGTCACATGGAACGGATTTAACCTTCTGCGGGCGGACCGGACAAGAGAGAGCGGTAAGAGGAAAGGAGGAGGGCTTGTAGAATTGTAGACTGGCAGTGTTTGTGAATGATAGATGGTGTAACTCTGGGCACATCACTATTAAGGAGCAACTATATTCCCCCCTCTGCTAACGCCGATGTGGCCTGTGACGTCATCCACTCTGTCACGGGCCAGTTGCTGACTCAACATCCTCAGGCCCTCCTTCTCCTCTCTGAGGACTTCAGCCACGCCTCTCCATCCTCCACACTGCCCACCTTCACCCAATGTATCACATGTTGCACCAGAGACAATAAGATACTGGACCTGTGTTATGCCAACACCAAGGAGGCATACACCTCATCACCCCTCCCTCCCCTGGGAAGATCAGACCACAACCTGGTTCATCCCCCTCCTGTGTACAGACCTCTGGTACACAGGCAGCCAGCTGTGTCCCGCACAGTGAAGAGGTGGTCCGACGAGGCTGACGAGGCTCTAAAGGACTGCTTCAACACGACGTGTGTGTGGAAGGAACTCTGTGATTCTGATGGGGATGACATCAACAGTCTCACTGACTGCATCACGGACTATATTAACTTCTGTGTGGGCAACACTGTACCCCTCAGGACTGTATGATGTTTTTCTAACATTAAACCCTGGATCAATCCTGACATTAAGGCTCTCCTTAAGGAGAAGAAGAGGGTCTTTAAATCAGGAAACAAAGAGGAGCTGAAGGCTGTGCAGAGGGAACAGAGAAAGAAGATCAGGGAGGGGAAGAACAGCTACAGAAGGAAGATGGAGGAACAGCTGCAGCAAAAGAACATCAGCGGAGTCTGGAGAGGCCTGAAAACCATCTCTGGCCACAAGGAGCCTGACTCCCAGGCTGCGGGGGACCTGAAGTGGGCTAATGAGCTAAACTCATTCTTCAATAGATATGATCAGCCATCTGCCCTTCCCCTGGCCCAGCCCTCCCTGCTGCAAGCACCCTCATCATCATCTCGAGTGGACTGCTCCACCCCCGTCTCCCCCTGCGACTCTTGGCTCACAGCCACCTCCCACTGCTCAGCTCATCAGCTCAACCCATCCTCCCACACCCACCAGCACACAGCCCCCCTGCTCCAACCTGACCCTCACAACATCCCATGTGAGAAACCAGCTACGGAAGATCAAGGCAAGGAAGGCGGCGGGTTCGGACGGCATCAGCTCCAGGCTCCTGAAGTCCTGCACAGACCAGCTGTGCGGGGTTATTGGGCGCGAGAATCTCCATCTCCAGATCAACGCGGGGAAAACCAAAGAACTGGTGGTGGATTTCAGGGGTGCTCACTCCCCTCCAACACCAGTGAACATCCAGGGAATGGACATTGAGATGGTGACATCTGTCTAGTACCTGGGTGTTCACCTCAACAACAGGCTGGACTGGACTCATAACTCTGCTGCACTTTACAGGAAGGGTCAGAGCAGACTCTATCTGCTCAGGACATTGAAGTCTTTTGGAATGCAAGGGGCACTCCTGAAGACCTTCTATGACTCTGTTGTTGCATCAGCCCTTTTCTATGGAGTTACATGCTGGGGCAGCAGCATTTTGGCTGTGGACAGGAACAGACTGGACAAAATCATCAAGAAGGCCAGCTCTGCGCTGGGTTACCCCCTGGACTCAGTGGAGGTCCTGGGAGAGAGGATGATGGTTAAGCTGTCATCCATGTTGGAGAATGACTCCCACCCCCTGCAGGACACTTTAACAGCTTTGGAGAGCTCCTTCAGCGACAGACTGCTTCACCCAAAGTGTGTGAAGGAGCGAAGGTCTTTCCTTCCTGCAGCTGTTAGACTGTATAACCAGCACTGCTCCCAATAGACCATGGACTATATACTGCTTTTCAGTACATCTGTGCAATACTTGTTCTTTATGTAATTTTCACTCACTGTGCAATACTTGACCAAGTCAATGTGCAATATTCTGTATTTAGTATTTAATATTTAATATTCCGTATTTAAGTTGTCATTTCTTGCCTCAGTTTAGGCCCATTGTGTATATTTAATGGTCATATATTTTTAGATTTCATAGTTTATATTTCATATCCGTACTCGAAATTGTAAATAAGTCGTGTAAACTCGTGTATACCTCCTTTTTAGAGTGTTATTTGTTCTTCTAATATTTAACTGCTGCTATCCCCTGTGTGGCTGTGACATGTGAATTTCCCCACTGTGGGACAAATGAAGGTTTGTCTTATCTTATCTTATCTTATCTTATTTATCTGCTGAGGTCAGACTAAAGTCCACCTCACCTGACTCACCTAAGACAAACCAGGAAACAGTCTGTTCTTCGTCCTCACTACAGACAGACACACAGACTGAAACACAGACGATCAGAATCACCTTCAGATCAAATTAACAACTTCCTCTGAGTGACTTCAGCGACAGGAGACAAAAGAAGAAAACTACGACCAGCTGCTTCCACCTGCCGACACGCCACACACTGAATGTGAGTTTGAATCAAAACAGAACTCAAAGTGAGAGTAAATTTCAGTGATGTCAGCAGAGGAGCTATAACTGACTGTACTTTGTGTCTGCTGTGTTTTCAGCTTCACTGAGACAAAATGGCTTCCAGCTTAGAGGAGGATTTCTACTGTCCGGTCTGTCATGAAGTCTTTAGGCATCCTGTTGTTCTGTCATGTAGCCACAGCTTCTGTAACAACTGTCTGAAGAGCTGGTGGAGCGAGAAACCAACACGTGAGTGTCCAGTTTGTAAGAGAAGATCTTCAAAGGAACGACCACCTGTAAACCTGGCTTTAAAGAACCTGTGTGAGGCCTTCTTACAGCAGAGAGCTCAGAGATCTTCAGAGTCTCTCTGCAGTCTGCACTCTGAGAAACTCAAACTCTTCTGTCTGGACCATCAGCAGCCGGTTTGTCTCGTCTGCAGAGATTCAGGAAAACACACCAACCACAGATTCAAACTCATCAATGAAGCTGCAGGACAACACAAGAAGGAACTTCAGGAAATTCTGGAGAACTTAAAGGAGAAGTTAAAGGTCTTTGAAGAAGTTAAAGTGGTGTTTGATCAAACAGCAGAACACATTAAGGTCCAGGCCCGACACACAGAGAGGCAGATTAAGGAGCAGTTTCAGAAGCTTCACCAGTTTCTGGAGGAGGAAGAGGAGGCCAGGATGTCTGCAGTGAGGGAGGAAGAGGAGCAGAAGAGCCAGAGGATGAAGGAGAAGATTGAGGCTGTGAGCAGAGAGATAGCAGCTCTTTCACACACAGTCAGAGTCACAGAGGAGGAGCTGAGAGCTGAAGACGTCTCATTCCTGCACAACTACAAGGCTGCAGTGGAAAGAGTCCAGCAGCGCCCCCTGCAGGACGACCCACAGCTGCACTCAGGAGCTCTGATGGATGTGGCCAAACACCTAGGCAACCTGACCTTCAACATCTGGAACAAGATGAAGCAGCTGGTCTCCTACACTCCTGTGGTTCTGGACCCAAACACTGCTCATCCAAGACTCATCCTGTCTGAAGATCTGACCAGAGTGAGAGGAGCAGAGAAACAGCAGCTTCCTGATAATCCAGAGAGGTTTGATTATTTTCTCTCTGTCCTGGGCTCTGAGGGTTTTAACTCAGGGACTCACAGCTGGGATGTGGAGGTTGGAGACAGTACAGTCTGGGTAGTGGGTGTGTCGGCAGAGTCTGTCCAGAGGAAGGGAGACAAGCTGTCTGGATTATGGAGGATACGGTTCTGTGAAGGTAAATACTCAGCACTGTCACCATCAGGTGAATCCACTGATCTCCAAGTGAAGAAGCAGCTCCAGAGGATCAGAGTGAATCTGGACTGGAACAGAGGAAAGTTGTCGTTCTCTGATCCTGATACTAACACACACATACACACCTTCAAACACACTTTCACTGAGAGGATGTTTCCATACGTTGGTACCAGGGGTGAAGTTAGGATGTTACCACTGAAGGTCTGTGTGACAGTGGAACAGAGCAGTTAGAGATAAAGATTAAAGAAGATTATAATTATGATGATATTTATGTCTTAAAGGGAGAAGTCTCTGAATTTAACTTGTTGTCTCATTATTACAAACGTGTATTTGTTCTTTTTCTTTTGTTGTTATTCAGTGTCACAAATAGCTTCTTGTTTCTGTTGTCAACCTTTTCATATGTTAAATTATTTCTATGAGTTTCTGATCTGCTGTATTTGAATAAAGGCACTTATGCAACATTACAGGATTTGGCATGTTTCCTATTTGGGATGTTAAGATGTGTGGTCTAAATGAGACAGTGCTGTGTTCAGCTCTGACTCCAGACTGGTGTGGAGCTCAGTTCTTGACAGGAATGATTTGAGCTGATTATTAACGAATCACACAATCAAACATGGACGTAGTGTCCGTGACGTCACCCATAGATTTCTGAAGAGCAAAAATGAATCCAATCGTAGGGCGCAGCCATCTTGGTAGCCTAACTCTGGTTACTCTAAATATGGACAAAAAGATGGAGCGAGGGCGGGTCTTAATGAAGTCTGTTTAATGAGACATGCTCACCGAACTAGCCGACTAACCCGGTGCCAGCTACGCCACCGGTTACAGTACTTTAATAAGTCGGCGTAACGTTGTATGTCAACATTTCAGCCTCCAGCCGATGACAGTCAGTCAGTTTCTGGAGTGTAATAAACTTAAAATTTCTGTTTTAACAATAATATAAGTAATTATGTTTGAGTTCATGGCCCGTAAAAATTTTAATTTTACTGTTCAGCTTCAATAACCCACTCCAGCTTAACCTATAAAAACATCTGGGTTAACGTTATTTCTGGAAACATTCAGAAATGAGACGTTAATATTTTGAAGTTACAAAAACTTTATTGCATTTACACAGAGTTCAGTTTAATGTCACATAACACTAGTTAAAAAACATGGAGGGTTTTTATTTTCCAACCTCACACAGATGCCTTTTATTCTAAAGTATTAACACCATAGAGTTTCAGCCAGAACTGCTTAAATATATTACACATTATTATTATTAGTTCAATCTGAATGCGCTCAGCTCAGAGACACAACAGAGATTTTACTGTGAGAGCCATCATTTGTTGACATGAGCAGCTCCTTTCTCCCTGGGCCTGATCTTCACCAAACCTTTAACACACGTTTAGCTTCAGTGTTCAGGCAGTTGTTTCCTCCTCTGTGCAACATGTGAAGCAACAGCTTCAAGATGGTGCCGCTCTAGTGGCCACCTGTTACAGCAGCTCTCACCGTCAAGCTTTTTCCTCTTTTTTTCTGTCTTTTATTTTAAATTATTTTTCATGTGCTTTTGTTCTTAAATCCTCAGCTCAACACGTACACCATTGTGACAGTGTTTGAGTTGGTATTTTTCATTCATTTTCGACAATGTTTACTTCCATGTCTGGGGGCCCCGGCCGCCCTATTGTTTACAGTCGGGATCAGCTGTTGGCGCAACACAGCTGTGCTGCCGGACCCGAGGTAGAGATAAAGAGATAAAGAGGAGAAGACGTTGGAGCCATGCCGGAGCCCAGCGCCGCAAAAGGAGGAGAAGGTAACGACCGGTCCTCCCGTCCATCACCATGGGGAATGTCAGATCTCTCCCCAACAAGATGGACGAGTTAGCGCTGTTGACCAGACACCAGAAGGAGTACCAGGAGTGCAGCATCATGGTGTTTACGGAGACATGGCTGACCCCAGACACAACCGTCACATGGAACGGATTTAACCTTCTGCGGGCGGACCGGACAAGAGAGAGCGGTAAGAGGAAAGGAGGAGGGCTTGTAGAATTGTAGACTGGCAGTGTTTGTGAATGATAGATGGTGTAACTCTGGGCACATCACTATTAAGGAGCAACTATATTCCCCCCTCTGCTAACGCCGATGTGGCCTGTGACGTCATCCACTCTGTCACGGGCCAGTTGCTGACTCAACATCCTCAGGCCCTCCTTCTCCTCTCTGAGGACTTCAGCCACGCCTCTCCATCCTCCACACTGCCCACCTTCACCCAATGTATCACATGTTGCACCAGAGACAATAAGATACTGGACCTGTGTTATGCCAACACCAAGGAGGCATACACCTCATCACCCCTCCCTCCCCTGGGAAGATCAGACCACAACCTGGTTCATCCCCCTCCTGTGTACAGACCTCTGGTACACAGGCAGCCAGCTGTGTCCCGCACAGTGAAGAGGTGGTCCGACGAGGCTGACGAGGCTCTAAAGGACTGCTTCAACACGACGTGTGTGTGGAAGGAACTCTGTGATTCTGATGGGGATGACATCAACAGTCTCACTGACTGCATCACGGACTATATTAACTTCTGTGTGGGCAACACTGTACCCCTCAGGACTGTATGATGTTTTTCTAACATTAAACCCTGGATCAATCCTGACATTAAGGCTCTCCTTAAGGAGAAGAAGAGGGTCTTTAAATCAGGAAACAAAGAGGAGCTGAAGGCTGTGCAGAGGGAACAGAGAAAGAAGATCAGGGAGGGGAAGAACAGCTACAGAAGGAAGATGGAGGAACAGCTGCAGCAAAAGAACATCAGCGGAGTCTGGAGAGGCCTGAAAACCATCTCTGGCCACAAGGAGCCTGACTCCCAGGCTGCGGGGGACCTGAAGTGGGCTAATGAGCTAAACTCATTCTTCAATAGATATGATCAGCCATCTGCCCTTCCCCTGGCCCAGCCCTCCCTGCTGCAAGCACCCTCATCATCATCTCGAGTGGACTGCTCCACCCCCGTCTCCCCCTGCGACTCTTGGCTCACAGCCACCTCCCACTGCTCAGCTCATCAGCTCAACCCATCCTCCCACACCCACCAGCACACAGCCCCCCTGCTCCAACCTGACCCTCACAACATCCCATGTGAGAAACCAGCTACGGAAGATCAAGGCAAGGAAGGCGGCGGGTTCGGACGGCATCAGCTCCAGGCTCCTGAAGTCCTGCACAGACCAGCTGTGCGGGGTTATTGGGCGCGAGAATCTCCATCTCCAGATCAACGCGGGGAAAACCAAAGAACTGGTGGTGGATTTCAGGGGTGCTCACTCCCCTCCAACACCAGTGAACATCCAGGGAATGGACATTGAGATGGTGACATCTGTCTAGTACCTGGGTGTTCACCTCAACAACAGGCTGGACTGGACTCATAACTCTGCTGCACTTTACAGGAAGGGTCAGAGCAGACTCTATCTGCTCAGGACATTGAAGTCTTTTGGAATGCAAGGGGCACTCCTGAAGACCTTCTATGACTCTGTTGTTGCATCAGCCCTTTTCTATGGAGTTACATGCTGGGGCAGCAGCATTTTGGCTGTGGACAGGAACAGACTGGACAAAATCATCAAGAAGGCCAGCTCTGCGCTGGGTTACCCCCTGGACTCAGTGGAGGTCCTGGGAGAGAGGATGATGGTTAAGCTGTCATCCATGTTGGAGAATGACTCCCACCCCCTGCAGGACACTTTAACAGCTTTGGAGAGCTCCTTCAGCGACAGACTGCTTCACCCAAAGTGTGTGAAGGAGCGAAGGTCTTTCCTTCCTGCAGCTGTTAGACTGTATAACCAGCACTGCTCCCAATAGACCATGGACTATATACTGCTTTTCAGTACATCTGTGCAATACTTGTTCTTTATGTAATTTTCACTCACTGTGCAATACTTGACCAAGTCAATGTGCAATATTCTGTATTTAGTATTTAATATTTAATATTCCGTATTTAAGTTGTCATTTCTTGCCTCAGTTTAGGCCCATTGTGTATATTTAATGGTCATATATTTTTAGATTTCATAGTTTATATTTCATATCCGTACTCGAAATTGTAAATAAGTCGTGTAAACTCGTGTATACCTCCTTTTTAGAGTGTTATTTGTTCTTCTAATATTTAACTGCTGCTATCCCCTGTGTGGCTGTGACATGTGAATTTCCCCACTGTGGGACAAATGAAGGTTTGTCTTATCTTATCTTATCTTATCTTATTTATCTGCTGAGGTCAGACTAAAGTCCACCTCACCTGACTCACCTAAGACAAACCAGGAAACAGTCTGTTCTTCGTCCTCACTACAGACAGACACACAGACTGAAACACAGACGATCAGAATCACCTTCAGATCAAATTAACAACTTCCTCTGAGTGACTTCAGCGACAGGAGACAAAAGAAGAAAACTACGACCAGCTGCTTCCACCTGCCGACACGCCACACACTGAATGTGAGTTTGAATCAAAACAGAACTCAAAGTGAGAGTAAATTTCAGTGATGTCAGCAGAGGAGCTATAACTGACTGTACTTTGTGTCTGCTGTGTTTTCAGCTTCACTGAGACAAAATGGCTTCCAGCTTAGAGGAGGATTTCTACTGTCCGGTCTGTCATGAAGTCTTTAGGCATCCTGTTGTTCTGTCATGTAGCCACAGCTTCTGTAACAACTGTCTGAAGAGCTGGTGGAGCGAGAAACCAACACGTGAGTGTCCAGTTTGTAAGAGAAGATCTTCAAAGGAACGACCACCTGTAAACCTGGCTTTAAAGAACCTGTGTGAGGCCTTCTTACAGCAGAGAGCTCAGAGATCTTCAGAGTCTCTCTGCAGTCTGCACTCTGAGAAACTCAAACTCTTCTGTCTGGACCATCAGCAGCCGGTTTGTCTCGTCTGCAGAGATTCAGGAAAACACACCAACCACAGATTCAAACTCATCAATGAAGCTGCAGGACAACACAAGAAGGAACTTCAGGAAATTCTGGAGAACTTAAAGGAGAAGTTAAAGGTCTTTGAAGAAGTTAAAGTGGTGTTTGATCAAACAGCAGAACACATTAAGGTCCAGGCCCGACACACAGAGAGGCAGATTAAGGAGCAGTTTCAGAAGCTTCACCAGTTTCTGGAGGAGGAAGAGGAGGCCAGGATGTCTGCAGTGAGGGAGGAAGAGGAGCAGAAGAGCCAGAGGATGAAGGAGAAGATTGAGGCTGTGAGCAGAGAGATAGCAGCTCTTTCACACACAGTCAGAGTCACAGAGGAGGAGCTGAGAGCTGAAGACGTC
>JBBMOC010001498.1:0-7500 GCA_037975185.1 Centropyge bicolor | reverse complement strand
TTTAAAGGGAAACATGTTCGTTTGCTTTTCAACTAAAACATTCGTCCAAACCATCGAGACTCTGAGTGAATCGTTCGCCTGCCGACCTGTGTTATTCAACAGTTTTATGAAAGGAACAAACCTTTTTCTGGGCCCTGACTTTTGGTCCTGAAGCTGAAATAGTTGTTCACATTTAGTTTTTCGCTTCTGGTCCAAAAGGTAAAGATGAAGAGGCTGAAATACACATTTCAACTGACTGAAGTTTCACACAAGAAGGAGACAAAACATCCACTGAAGAAGAAAATAAATCTTTGAAACTGTTGTGGCGTCAAATATATTTTTTTCAAAACCTGATGATGTCACAGCAGTGATTGACAGGTGGTCTCCAGGAAGTGCAGAACTTTAATCTTTAATCTTTTCATCCAGCAGAGTGACCTGATTGGTCGAACAGGCTCCGAACTGAGACGTTTTGTTAAACTGCTGATTTCAACCAGTTCCTTATTTCAGTAGAACGAAAACAAACAGACACGTTTACTCACACAGGTCGGCTCAGAGGTGAAACATCATGTTAATACACATTCACCAGTTCATCACTGTTTGGTTTGTTTCATTTTGTCTCATTGAATCTGAGTCGTCACCAATCTGATGAACTGACGCAGAAAAAATCTGCCGCCAGTTTTCTGTCCTGCTGTTTGTTATTTTAGGTCATTTCAGATTCAGATTTTCATTTGCATTTTACACAAGTTTGGTTCAAAATTACTTTTACTGTTCAAAATAAATATAATTATGAAATGTATTAGAATGAGTGTGAGCAGATTTTGGTTTGGACACGAGGTCGGGTTTATGATTCATCATCATTTAACAGCTGACGCGTGTTGAAAAGCTGAATTCTCAAACCAGTTTGTTTATGTTTTCTTTCCTGCAGAAACTAAGGCCTCTTCAATTTCACTACAATAGAATCTGATTTCTGCTTGAATCATAGGAACAACTATAACGTATAAAAGAATTAAAAAAGAGTTGAATTTCCCTGTGTGTTCAAAAATCAAAATTCATAAAATCTAAATTCAGCATTTTGTGAATTAAAGGCAACAAACTTCCATTAGAGGAAGAACATATAAGACCAACTGTGAAAAAGAAAAAAAACTGTCCACATTTATGAAAATAATTTTGACCAGTTAATGAACAGACCTAAATACGGACAAAACAGCAACAAATTCAAAAAAACAAAAAAGGAAATTCAAAAAAAGGTGAAATTCAGTTTTTCAGGACTGCAACTATATTAATGATATTTTCGCTATTTCTAAAGTTTCACTGTAGTGTGAAAATATTTTTAAAAATTAAGAATTAAAGAATAATTTAATGATTAAATATTTGTCATTCGTAGTTTGAATAAAACAAAAAACATAACATTGCACCATTTGTTTTGAAAATGTTAATATGGTTTTTAATTGCAATTTATTTTATTTACATTTTTTATTTTAATCATTAATTAATTATTTTTACTTTTATTTTACAGCTGTTGGTTTGAATATAAGAGCAAAATATTCTGCTGTAATGAATATACAATAAAATATATTTTTCTCATTTTTTATCGGAATAATTCAATTTTATTTGTTAAATAAGACAATTCTTCCAAAATTAGATGTAAAATTTCAGGTGAAAAGTTGAAGTAGAGAATAAAATTAAAAAATCACCCAATTTTTACCATAAAAGAACATTTAAAAATGATTTAATATCTGAGTCACAATTTACTTTTTTGCCAGGAAGATTATTTTTAAAAAACGTTGTTTTTTTAAAAAAATCAAGTTATTCTAATTCAAATTCTGCCATAAATCACTTGGGATTAAAGCTGTGTGTCTGTTTTTCATATTTCATGTTGGATGGTGTGAAACACGAGCCGTCACAGAGTTTAATGAAAATAAAGAGTCAAGTTTGAAGCGTGTTGGACTCATGAGACAGTTTAATCAGCAGGTTGAGACTTTTCTGCTTTTTAACGATGACGACGTTTGACTTTAGTTACTGGACGATAATGTTCCCTCCTGTTTTATGAATCAGACAAGCAGACAAAATAACAACATTTATTTATGAGCTCATGTTGCATCATGGAAACCAGAACAATGATGAACAATATTACTATTGTTATTGTTATTGTTATTACACACAGAGGAAACACATCAACAACGATCGATCGATCTGAACGCACGAGTTCAACCAGCTTCTGTTCCCAACAGAAACAACCACAGTCAGACTCAGGCCGGAACAGTTTCACCTACCTCCTGCAGCGGGCTCCATGACCATGGCGCGCCCTCAACCACGGCGGCCATTTTGTGTCCTCCAACTGACTGTATTTACTGTTTATCAGCTCGTAAATTTCAGACTTTCACAAACTGGAAGCAGCTTCCTGTCTTCACCTCGACCTTCTCTGTGGTCTGCAGGCGAAAGAGCCGACACCTGCCCACACACACACCCAGCTGTGTGTGTGTGTGGGTGTGTGTGTGTGGTTTCATTCCTTTCTCCCCTCCCAATCTGACGGGCTCCTTTTCTTTTTGTTCTTTTCATTTTTTTAACCCAACTGTTTCCAACAGCTTCCACCAACCCGCTGACCTCTCTGTTGACGCCACAGCGCCGGCCATCTTGTTTCATGAGACCGTGGTGTGCGTGTGTGTGTGTGTGCGTGTTGTGTGCAGAAGCGTCGTCTATTGTTTGAGTCAGTTCTGATTTGATTAACGGTCCGCTGGTGGTCGGCGCTTCACTGGTCATTAACGGCTGGTACAACTCGAAACTCTGGCACCGAGCCAGAACTCTGTGTGTGTGTGTGTGTGTGTGTGTGTGTGTGTGTGTGTGAAATGCATTCTTGTACAATTTACTAAAATAGTAAATAGTTACAGTTACATCTATCTAAGGTATATGAATATATTCAGCCGGTTACAGAGTACAAAAGTAATTAGTTACTTGGGAAAGTAACTTCTACTTAAAAAAAAAAAGCTTCTTTTATTAAAGCCAACAAACAGTAGCTTTATGACCTTAATCCAAGACTACAGACTCACTACAGTGATAGAGTGATGACTCCCAGCCACTAGGAGGCAGCAACAACTCACGCTCCTACCTGCCAGCAGAAGGAGAAGAAGAACAACGTGCTGTTGGATGGACATGTTTGCTACAGTCGTTAATAAATAATGTTTCTATGAGAATCACTTCAATGAAAAACAAGATCACATCGTCTGAACATCCTGCGCCACCTTCAGGTCAGGTGATGTTATATCATGAACCAGAAAATCCAGAGAACAAGGCCCGAGTCCATTTAAAATTCAGTAATTATAACTGTGTTATTTAATTTGCAAAAGTAATTAGTTACATTTTTACAGAAGTAGTGGAATTAGTGTGAGCAGCGAGGCGAAGCCCTGGGCGGGCGGAGACACTGTTTGTCTCATCTGAAAAACACAAGCTGTTGTTGAATGTTACAGGCGAATTTTGACCTTTGGATGGAGGCCGGCTAACGTTACCCCCTGCCTCCAGTGTTTGTGCTAAGCTAAGCTAACACCAGGACGTGACGGCAGCTCCGGTGAAACAGACCTCAGTCTCAGCTGATAACATGTCCTTCTGATGAATATGTGACAGTACTGGGAACAGTAGTAGTGTAGTGTAGTAGTATTAGCAGTACAGTGGTAGTATTACCAGTAGTACTTGTTGTTATTTTTAGCCTGGTGTTGTTCATTGTTGGTCTGCTTTTGCCCCCGAGGATTCATCTGTTATTTCTGGGTCTATTCTTCCTCTGTTGGGATAAGACAAGCTGTGTGTCATCACGTCCACGTGTGTGTGTGTGTGTGTGTGTGTGTGTGTGTGTGTGTGTTTGCACGTGCATGGGTGTGTATGAGTGACTGTGTGTGTGTGTGTGAGGAAATATGTGCACACAAATGAGCAATCGTGCGTGTGTGTGTGTGTGTCCTTCCCTTGGGGCTGAGGTGAAGACCGTGTGTGTGTGTGTGTGTGTGTGTGTGTGTGTGTGTGTGTGTGTGTGTGTGTGTTACTGTTACAGTCTGACAGACACACTTGTCCTTGTTTCGACTGTTTCGTGTTCATAGTCGATCTGAGTGTAACTCATTTTTCAGACTGACTGATGAACCTGAACGCACCACGTTGTCGTACTATCAGCAGCAGTATTAACAGCAGTTTTCGCAGTACTTGTTATAGTAGTAGTACAGTAGTTGCATTTGTTGTAGTATCAGTGTTAGTAACAGTACTGTTTATTTTTGTACTTGCAGTAATGCAGCTGCATTAATTCACAGACGGTGATGGTGACGTGTTGTTTCTGTCTTGTTCCAGAATTTTACAGCATCTTTGCTCTAAAGTCAACTTTGTCCCTCTTTACTGGGGAAACGAGGCCTGAGGCTGATTGTAGCTGCAGGTTTGAGATCAGGTCAGAAGTCATCGATGCTGATGTGACATGATGAGAGCTGAAGGACTGAAGCAGGCTGCTCTGCTGAGATCGTCCTGACTGAATCCTGCGTTTGTCCGTTTTCCCAGATTCGGCTGCAGGTTTCAGGATCAACCTGCTCTTTGAGCTGGAGCTGAAGGCTGTGGTCATGTGACCTGTGAAACCGATCCGCTGCTCATTATGATTATTAACATCAGCTCTGATTGGAGGACACACAGGAAATGACTTCACTGTTTCCATCCTGTCTGTGTGTGAGTGTACAAGTACTTCATACTGTGTATCTACATGAGCACTTTTTACAGAACAGCAGGTGAATATTTGAATATTCCTGTTGAGAATCATTTTAACTTTCTTGCCTGATTTTCTTTGTGTCTTTTTCTAGAATGTCTCTGTCCCTCATGCATATTAATAACCTGTCTGTGTACAGTAATAGTACATGTTAGTGTGTATTTGTGTGTGTGTCCCGTCTCATTGATTGACCTCTTCCTGTTCTCTGATTGTCATCGTTTCCAGATGCTCGATTATCAGTGAACGCTCCGTCTTCCTCTGATGACTCATCAGTTGCCGGGCAGACTGTGGAACGCTGCCTGTCTTCAATAAAGAGACAGGACTGTCTGCGACGTACAGGTGTGTGTGCACGCGATGCGTTCAGGTTCAGAGCCGACACGCAGCCTCTGCAGGCAGGAAGTGTGAGAGTGACGCTTCAGTTGTGTTCACACGTGTGAAGTTCAGGTAAAACACACAAGACAAACGTATCTATACCACATTTCCTTTCTTCCACCTGTTTACAGACGTGAGAGGAAACAGGAAGTAGGGCCGTTCAGAGCAGAGAGCTGTGTTCTCTGTTCTTCTTCTTTATCTTATATCTGTGCTTCAGTGTTTGATAGTGAGCCGCCGCTCCATGTTTCAGACGTCCTGCTTTGATCCACCGACGGACTCATCAGCAGTCACTCAGGGGAGGTGAAGCTTCCCTCGGCCTCAGAACCTGATCTGGAGCCACAGGCGTCTCACAGGCCGCGATGACATGTGTAAACATATGTAAAACTGTTGGTCACATGCAGTCGACCACGATCAGCCTTTAATCTGCGCCCGCTCCTTCCTGTGTTTCAGCTGATTGGTCGCCGCCTGCGCCTCCCGCGGCTCTTTGTAAGCCGAGACGAGGCTTCTGGAAACACGACTGTGATTACGGCCGAGAAGGGCGCCGGCGCTGGCCGGTGGCTCCAGGCCGCAGACGCATTAGGAAGCGAGAGTTGTTTGAAAATGTTTGAATATGTTTATTGAAAACAGCTCGTCAGAGCCCGATCAGTAAACCACAGTAAATCCCTGTGGGACAGATGGTGATGCTCGGCGTGCTCCGGCCGGGCACCACAGACCGCGTCCCATCAGAGACACCACCAGGATGACTGAGGTCTCTGAGTCCTGAATGACTGAGGTCAGGGAGCAGCTGAGCGGCCATGATCTCATGATGGATCCGTCCTCTCGTCCAGGTCCAGCCTGCGTGGATCTGATGAGATCATATGAACCTGAAGGGCCAGTGTTTGAGAGCTGGTCTGAGCGTGGCGAGCGGCGAGGCGCCGGCTCTCCGGACACACACCTGTCTGTCAGCACATGATCCATCTGCAGACACATGTGATGTAAATATGCAGCCTGGGATCCAGATGTGAGTGTGAGTGGGATTTGCATGCAGGAGGTCAGGAGTTATCGTCCACTGAGCCCCGCAGCGAGGGGCCGTGGAAACCTCGTATCTCCAGGAAGACGGATCAAACCTTCGGCTTCCTTCGGTCCACGAAGCCCAAAGTTTGAATCTCACCGTGATCGCAGAGTTTCTGACCCTGCAGAGAATCAGTTAATCCTTCAGTTCCATCATTAGATTCACCCAAAGTTGTACTTAAGAGGTTTCCCCGGGCCGCGGCGATAAGCCGGCGGAGTGGCGCTCTCGCGTGGATTACAGGCGAGCGGAGCCGCGCTGAGACGGATCGCAGAGACGCTCAGCTCCGGAGGTCCACAGGGTTCAGCTTAAAGCTGCTCGGATGTGTTTTCAATCAGATGGAAACTAAAGAGGCAACTGAGAGCCGAGCGGGCGGAGGACGGCGTGTTCTCTGCCGCCACCGCCGCCGCCGCTCAGACCCGATGAACCCGACTGATCCTGAACGACAGAGAGCAGAGGAACAGGAGGAAGAGTTCAGCTTCTCTTACTAGAAAACAACGATTCAAACAGGACTCGCTCTCAGTGTCACTGTCGCTCTGTCTCAGCTCGCAGTGGTTTGGAGGAAAGAGGAGACAGGAACACAGCACCGAGTCTGAAACCTCGGTAGAAAAACAAAGAAACAAAGAATCACCTTCTTTTTCAAACATGAGCTTGTCTCAAAATGAGCCTGTTGACATGAAGCTGAATGTTGCGTTTGTGAACGTGTCTCACTCTTCTCTTCCACCTGATCATATTAAAGCTCCATTCATTACAAACCTACAGCCTCCAAACTCATCACAGGGCCGTAACCGTGGCGATGAGCAGCAGCGCTGTATCCTTCAGTCCGAGGCCCAGCGGACATGACGAGTCAAAGCTGCTGGATGAAACTAAACCGAGACAGCACGCGGGGTTAACGCTCGACCCTGAGCCTGAGCCTGAGCCGGGACAGGGGTCAGGTCTGAGGCTGAGCCGGGACAGGGGTCAGGTCTGAGCCTGATCTGGGAACCACTGATGGGCTGCAGGTCTCTGACAGTGAGGAGGAACCGGAGCTGTTTACTCCAGGTCCAACTTTGTTTGTGATGAACGTCATGTGATGTGACAGCGAGCTGCACGTGGACGACACACACACATCAGGCTTCACTCAGTCGGACTCTGTTCGGACGGCAGCGGGCGTTTCCTGGAAGCGGAGCCTCGTGTGCGTGTCGTCAGCCGACGTTTGGAAGAAACTCATCTCTTCCTAACAGACCATCAACACACAGCCAGGGTGAAGTCACTTATATGGAAATGAGGACGGAGGAGGCCAAACCAGCTACAGACGCTCTGTGAGACGTGTGTGTGTGTGTGTGTGTGTGTGTGTGTGTGTGTGTGTGTGTGTGTGGACTGGAGTTAGAGTCCATAC
>JBBMOC010001497.1:0-11439 GCA_037975185.1 Centropyge bicolor | reverse complement strand
AGTAAAACCAGTCACCCAGAAATGCTGTCTTATATTTTATTGTGATGGGGAGTCATAAAAATGGAGCAAAACTAAAATAAAAATGATACAAAAAGACAGTGGATTTACAAAGGGTGAAGACAGAACGAACGATATGCAGCTTTCAACAGTACAATGGAACAAGTTGGCACAGAACAGAACAAAACAGGGAGGCGGGACGATCTAAATTTGGCTTCGAAATAAAAAGGGAGGAGTAACGGCTTCATAACAAGATCCTTCATTAAAACGGCGACGACTCATGCTTTTAAAATCACAGAGTTTTAGAATTCAGTAGCTTCATAACGACGCAAAGAGCGGATGCACATGTAACAGTTTCTATTTCTCACTTCATTCCTGTCTTTTTTTTCTTCTTTTTTTAGCTTAAAACAGAAGTCATGTTTACAGAATACATGTTTTGTCTTTTTATGTTTTTTTGTTAAAACAAACTCGAGCCCCCAGAACCACATTTTGGGGATTTTTTTGTTTGTCTTGAGATTATTTTTCATACTAAAATATATTATTGTATCAATTCAAACTACAGTAATGTACACTACAATGTGTAATAAATAACCATAAAAGAAAATATAAAAATAAGACACATAAATATAAAAAAGTCTTCTAAAAACTAAACAGGTACATTTTTTTTTAATCTGTGAAAAGGGTTCTAATACTGCCATTGTTCAAAAAACATACAGATGACACACAGAGGAACAAAAATTTAAACAGACTAATACTAGAAACACTGTTCGGTAAAACCAACTGAAAACACTTCAACAGAGACCACATTCACTAACGTTTGTTACCTGAAGTGCGGGACAGCTTGCCACATTTCATTTTTTTCCAACTATCTGAAAACAAGTGCACAAGTCTGAAAACATTTCATATGCTACTGTAAAAACCTTCTGTCTCTGTTTTACTTCAAATTGAGCCTCTAAGTACTCATGTAAACACCTTTAATACTTTGACTTGTGACATAAGGTCGACACATTAACTTGCATTTTAAAACTTCAGCTGTATCTGTACATTTCATTTCATATCCACAGGCAAGCTCAGTCTGGACTGGAATTCTCAGCTCTCTAGAGTTAAAACAAACAATTTAATCAATTAGTAAATTGATTGACAATGACATGATAATTATTGATCAAATTTCCAACTTTGCCTATAAAATTATTTCCTGCATCTGTTTTTGCATCATTATAAAGTAAATCTATTTCAAATTTATTTCATGTTATAGTCTATTTGAAAAAATCATCACCATTGTCAGATTAATCAATGGAAATAATTGTTAGCTGAAGCGTGGTGTAAATACTTCTCTAAAATATTCCAAAGTAGCTTCACAGGAAGTATCTTTCAGTTACTGTGACAAATGTGCTGTTCTGTGCAAGTCGACAAACATTAGTCAATATGGGTCTGGTGTGAGTAACAGAGGAACATAATACTGGCTACATGTGTGAAGAAGAAATGATAACACTGTTCAATGGCACTTTTAACAGCACACAGGTCTTGCATAAGGCTGGAGGCATCGGGGTGGAGCAGGAAACAGCCCTGCTCCTTCACGTACAGTATGACTTCATATATAAGCTAATAACACTGACACACTGACTCAGAACTAAAATCCACCAAAAATCAGGAGAAGCTTGGTAAGAATGGGCGCGTGTGTTTTGAACCGCAGCTGAGCCGGGAATCGTCTCCGCCCGCACAGGCTGCGCCGGGTTGCAAAACACAGGCGCCCGATGCTGGCTTTGAGGTTGTGACTCTACCTTCCCTGATAGGACAAATTTGGTTATGGCGTTCAGAAGCCACGTTCTCATCCCGGACTCCCCATCCCGCCCACAACCCTCCCCAAGAATACTTTGTTTTCCTTAAGGCTAACAGTCAAACTGAAAACAAAAGTTAGCTAGCTAGCATAGACTAACACTAACACGGACAACATCTCGCTAGCTAGTGTACGTATATAACACTGAAGGGCATACAATGCATGAGGCATGTATCCATAGGTAAACCAGGAATACTGTAGTGCAGAGGTTTTTGTTCGTAGAACTCAATAAAATACTGATTTAGGAAACTTCATTGGCAATAAAAAGGTATAGAAATCTTTCTCATCTTTACAGGTTAAAATGATTTTAAAACAAGAATAAAGTTAGTAACACTGACCAAACGAAAACAAACGACAAAACAACCTGTGATGTCTCAGTAACAAGTCTAACAAGATGAAGGGTGTGTTCTGCTTTAAAATCTGTACTTCTATAAACAATTTAACACTGATATTTTATTTCAACAAGAAAAAAAAAAGTCACTGTTTTTTTGTTTTGTTTTTTTTTCTTTTTTCAAGTTCAGGCACACCTGGGTTTTTGTACACAGTAGTGGACCGTTAAGAACAGGCAACCGCCGCGACTTCCTCGACTTTTCTGCGGTTTTGTCTTAATTCACTCGACTTTAATGGCCGACACATTGGAGAGATTTTCCTTCCTCTATTTGGCGTTTGTCACCACTTCCTCCGTGGGCTCGGCGCCGTCTGACTCCTCCCTGATGCTTTTGTCCGTGTCTGCTTCACAGTCTGCCATCTCCTCTGTATCCGCACTTGCCGCTTCCTCCTTTCCTTCACTTGTTCCCTCCATCTCTTCCTCCTCCATGTGGTCGTCCCCGAGCTCTATCTCCATCACATCGCAAACAACCTCCTCGTCCTCCTTCTCTCCTCCCGCCTCTTCCTCCCTTGCCATCTCCTCCTCCTCCGCCATCTCCTCCCCCTCCTCGTCGTCGTCATCGAAGTTGCCCTCGTAGATCTCGCACTCGCCGTCGTCCACCTGCACGACCCGGATGTCGTCCATGCACATGGCCTCGTCGTCCTCGTCCTCCTCTTCCTCGCTCTCCCTCTCATCTGAGTCCAGCTGGGAGGGCGGGGTCGTGGTCCGACTGTCCGACTGCGGTCCGGCGCCGGGGCTGCCGAGCTCCGACTGAGGCCTGCGAGGCCCCGAGCCGGAGCCGGAGTTTGGCCCGTCCTTCTTGCAGTAGGAGTAACGGTGGTTCATGTGCTGGGAGTAAGAGCCGGAGTGAGAGAAGCGCTTCCCGCACTTATCACACTGGTAGGGCTTCTCTCCGGAGTGCAGCCTCGAGTGTTCGATCAGGTGGTGTTTGTGTTTGAAGGCCTTCTTGCAGATGTTGCACTCGTGTGGCCGTTTTCCTGCAGACAAAGAACAAAGAGTCAGACTGAGACTCAAACTTTAAACAACTCAAACTACAGGGAAGGAGTAAGGGAATACTGAAGATTATTGAAAATATTCAAGTGAAGTGCAGCGTTTCCCAAACATTGATTTATTTGTTGTGGCTCACTATGAACAGTATTGCAGTATTTTACCTCCTTAGGCCTCTAGAAAGTATTTTAAAATTATGATGTTAAAGTAATACTAGTTACTCTTTAAACACCATCGTCCATCTTTGCTCAGTTGAAAAAAGGTGTCCAAAGTTGTTCAGCGTAGAGGTAAACATGAGAGTTAATGTTTGGAAATCTCATGACTCATCTGTGTTTATCAAACTGCTGTAAAACCCCAGATACGACTGTGATGATTGTAAATGGAATGTAAATAGTTAAAAAATGCCTTTAAGGACTGTGAATAAACTGATGTCTTACATATGTAGGACAGTGTGAATTTGTGTCTTGTGCGAGGGTGGATGATGTCATGGCCGAACCATCACACACCTGTGCACAGTAGTGCAGTGAACAGCTCACAGAGTTTAATACGACCACATTCCTCTGTGATATTAGTTGGAGCTTCAGGGAAAGTATCCAGTTAATTCACCTCAGGAGTCTCATCTCGACAAACACTGATGTCAACTCTCTCTGAGCTGGTACATTTACAGGCCAGCTGTCCCATAAAAGTTACAATCACACTAAGTGGAACACATTTAATAAGAGATGAGGTCACATTTAAAACCACCAGCCTTGAAAACTAGAACTACCTTTGAGCAACTCAGAGCAAAGAGAAACAGAAACGCTGCTGAACACAATAAAATAGACGGATTCAAATTACCTTTAAAACAGTTCCTGACTAAGTTTGACTAAAGCAGTGAAACAAACAAATTGCTGCATTCGCGCTCATTCAGCACATAAAGACCGGAGGTGCAGTTTTAGAGAAGGTGTTCGTTCGCCAACTTTGAATTGGAAGGCATACCCGTGTGTTCGTATTTGTGCCTGAGCAGGGAGCTGCCCTTCTGGAAGACTTTGGAGCAAAGGTCACAGGGGTAGACGCCGTTTTCCAGCCGTCGCTTCTTCAGCATGGCGGCTGAATCGGAGTCATTTTGCTCCTCCACTGTGGAGACGCCGTCGGAGCTGCTGTCCGGGCGCTTCTCCTGCTGGAAAGAAGAGAGTCATTGTTACTGTCAATTTATTTAATGGTGTCTTTGAGCACCACCTGCATCATCCTCACCACCGACCTTGTGGCCGTTGAGTACGACAGTCTTGGCTCCAGTGGCGTTGCCGGCTGTAGTGGCGTAGGTGTAGGTGAGCTGGGGGATGAGGATGGTGCGTTTGGTCGTGGTGTTGATGGCGCTGAGACAGCCCACCGTGCCCTGACCGGCGATGGCCACCAGCGTGGGCAGCTGTGCGGCAGTGACGATGTTGACGGGTTTTCCCGCCTGAGGCGCGGTGACGTAGATGGTTCGACCCTCCAGCTGCTCCTTCCTCAGGCAGGTCAGGTTCAGGGGCTGCTCCTGCTGCTTGGCGGGAGGCGTTTTTGTTTCCGACGCCGCCGCCATGTGTTTAGGGAGGGAGAGGTCAAGCGGCTCTGCCTGTGAATCCGGGGCCTCGGGGTCCTCCGGGTCCTCCGGCTCCCTTTTGACGATGACGAGTTCCGTGGTGTTGAGGCTTAGTGGTGAAGAGTCTGACGGAGACGCGCTACCAGATACTGACGAGGCTTTGTTGGGTGTTTCTTGGCTGCTGTCTTCCTCCGCCTCTCCGTTCTGGTTCGAGGCGTCTTCGGAACTGGAGTTTGTGGTTTCAGTCTGTTTGGAAACCGCCGTGGCATTATTGTGGTATTTGCCCACATTTTTCCCAGAGTTCATCTTGGCAAACCACTTCCTCACCACATCCACGGGAATACTGACGGACTCGGAGATCTTCGTCAGCTCCTCCTCGCTGGGGTTGGCGTTGGAGGCGAAGTAGGTCTTGAGGAGCGAGAGGAGGTCGTCCACAGGCGGCTCCTCCAGCGTCACCCCCGCCTCACTCAGCAGAGCAGCGAACGAGGGGTCCAGAGCCGCACTGTCTACAGCCTCCCCGTTGGCTGCTTTGCGGTGCTGGAGGAGGTGTAGCGCCTCCAGGTTGTCGGGACAGTCGTCGCATAGTAAACATGTACTGGTGCTGTTGACTTTTGGCATCTGAGCTGTTTGGGCGTCTGGAGTCTTAACAGTTTTCCCCTCTGTCTGTGTGACTGCATCTGTCTCCATGATGGGCAGCGATTCCGGCTCCGTCTTTACGATGCTGAGGTCGGCCACCTCTGGGGTGGAGGCTTTGTCTGTTTTGGTGGGGCTGGGGGCTGCAGCAGTGGTGACAGTGGGGAAGGGGCTGTTTTTGGCAACAAGCGGTGCAGGCTGGGTAGTGGCAGTGGCGGCGGCAGCAGGGCTGATGCTGTAGTTAATGATGATCTTTGTGGTGCCGTCATGATCCACAAAGGCCGGCAGGCTGATGATCTGCTGCTGGGGCTGCTGGACGACAATCCCCTGCTTCCCCTGCGTCACCACGCCGTTAGCTGTGCCCAGCACCTGCCTGAGCACGTTTCCGTCCATCGCCACTTTGAGCACGTTCTGCAAGTCATTCAGATTGATGCTGATGGGCGACATCAGGCCGACTGTCGGTACGACCATGGCCACACTCTGAGGCAGGGTTGCAGCTGGGACCACCGCTGGCTGCGCCGCCCCTCCGTTCACCACTCCGTTGGTACCGGCTGACGTCGCCGGCGCTGCCATCACCGTCTTGCACTCGTATTCCACAGGTTCAGATTTGATCTGGGTGACGGGGAGCTGCTCCTGGAGGGGTTTGCTTTCAGTTTTCTCCTTAAGAATCATGCGAGCTGGAGCAATTACGACCGGCGTGGTCTGGGTGCTGGGTGGGGGGGATTTGATCGACGTTCGAGGGACACCATTAGGAGGTGCTGCACCCACACACTTCTTACTGCTGATGTGGGAGCTGTAGGAGCCTGAGTGGGAGAATCGCTTCTTGCAGTTGGAGCATTCATACGGTTTCTCACCTGAGAGGGACACAAAGAGAAAGGATGTATAGGCTTAGTTTTATTTACTTTTTAATACACTTTCATGTTTGTGCAGTGTTGCTGTCAGTAGGGCTCGGTATTGAACCTCAGCACCTGGTGATGACTGTAATGTGCTTAGAGGTAAGAGCTCACCGCTGTGAATGCGCAGGTGCTCCTTCAGGTGGTGCTTATACTTGAAGGCCTTGGAACATTCAGTACACTTGAACTTGCGGGTTCCACCTGTTCCTTCTAATCCTCCTGTCGACTGGGAAACGTGACGCTGGCACAGACAGACAAAAAAATGAAATACTGATGAGAAGCTGCAGCATAAAATGTGTCCAGATGTTTCCATGAAATGACTAAGAAGCCTTCATTTTTCTATTGTTAGCATGTGCTGATTAGTATTCAGGGAAGAGGAGTTTTAAATGTAACAGTGAGTAAAAGCTCTGACACTGTTAAAATACACAGTCAAGATTTACATTTTCTTCAGTTTTACTGTCGGTCAAAGGTTTAAAAGCAACATTGATTATCAATGCAGAGGATTTTGTTAATGGCTGGATTTGCACATTGCAAAGCTGCTTGTTGATTCTGAATGAATAATAAATCAGAGTGAATAAAATGAGACCCACAAGTCGATAAATTCTTCGGCACTTAGAAAAAAACATTAACATAAAAAGGCCAAGATAAAACAAATTTTAGTTTAAGCACAGCAAATTAAAGGATAAACTGGCAAAAAGGCAGCAACAAATTAACTGTTAAAGAAAGCGAGGCCTAAGTCTATCTAGTAAAGCTGATACAAGAGTACAAACAATGCTAATCTGAATTCATATTTGAGACTCTTTTAAGTTTCATAAAACAGGTCACAGTCACCGCTTTATCAGGAATGATTTGATCCTGTGTCTGATACAGTTTAAAAACTCTTGTGTCCTGCTCCAGGCTGTGATGGTACCATAGACTGTATAAAATATGGACGTAGTGTCCGTGACGTCACCCATAGGTTTCTGAAGAGCAAAAATGAAGCAAATCGTAGTGCGTAGCCATCTTGGTAGCCTACCTCCGGTTACTCCAAATATGGACAAAGAGGTGGAGCGAGGGCGGAGCTGAGGCGGGTCGAATGAACGCTATTGGCTGAAAAAAGCCGCTGAAAAAAAGCCGCTTTATTCGAAATAATCAAACTAGCTACGGCTAACCAGCTAGGTTAAATGCTAAATATCGTTGCTAGCCGGCTAACCCCACGACGATCTCTTTCCCAAACTCAGTGACTAGAATTAGCCGGGGTGACGCCCTTTAGACCGTCAGTGGCTAGTTGTCAATCAAAGTGGCGCCACTTAGATTGACAGCTATGAATTGTGCATAATGATGTATGCTGTATATTTTAAACGAACGCCTTATAAAAAAATTCGCCCCCCCCAAAGTTGTCATGGAGTAGAAAAACAGCTTATGAGACTAGTATTATTACTAATACTACTTAATACTACTATTTTAACATGGGGCTCAAATGTAATTGACTCCCTTCTGCGGCCTGCTCTAGCGGTTATTCGAGGAACTGCAGCTTTTTTGCACTTCCGCATTGGCTTCATTTTTCAGCGCCGGAGGTTGCCGCTTGGATGGTACCTGCTCTCTGGTGCCTCTGTGGTGGCTCATGTGCCTCTCCAGCTGCGAGCGGTAGGTGAAGGTGTAGCTGCAGTGCGAGCAGCTGTAGTTGTCCTCGCTGGTCTCGTGCCGATACTTGATGTGCTCCTTCAGCGAGGCGTTGCGCTTGTAGCCCCGGGAGCAGTAGGGGCAAGTGTGTAACTGAGAGAAGGAATCTGGCGTGCCTGTGGTGGAGACGACAGGGAGAGGAACATGGAGGGAGATGCTTGAATCCTTCATCTGACTGAAGCTGCAAGTTAGGCTTCATCAGAAATGCTTGTGTTTAAATGTTACCGTTTTCATCTGCGCCTCCTGTCTCTGCTGGACTCTGCTCATCCTCAGGGGCTTCAGGATAGATGATGGCTGTGTCTCCCTGCTGGAGAATCTCCTCCACTAGAGTGTCCTTCACTTCCTCCTCTTCCTCTTCCTCTTCTGACACAAACTCTTCTTTCACTAAAAACACACACATGTACAAAGTTCAGGATCATTCAAGCAGCTGAACAGTGGACGTTTACAGTCTTTCCTTGAAAAGAAAGCACAGGTTTATTTATCTGGGACTACAAACATCTATACTACTAATAATGTAGATCATTTGGAATTTCTGAACTTGGATGTTAAAAAACCTCACGTTTCAACAGACATTTAAAAAAATTCTGAATTGATTTATTTTCCATTCATATTTTAATAGCCTCATTTTCATGGGCTAAAGAGCTGTTACTGTGTTTTCACCATCTACAGAATCTCTTGACTGGACTCTGACTGAATCAGCAGCTGCATGTGATGCAGTTTTCAGCATCACCACTAGAGAGCAGCAACAGGTTTCTTAATAATTACCTGTAACGTGCATGTTCCTCTCTCAAACCAAGAAAGACACCACTCATCAATTTTTTTTGCAAAGTCTGCAATTTATGTTTCTAAAATCAAAGCCAGCAGAGCACAATTTTAAAAATTGTTGGGGAAAATATTTTTGAACATTTCCTCTAAAAATGATTTCCTCATCATGGCGGCTTCATATAATCGGAGAAATTCCACCTAACCCATGTATGATCATCAACAATCAGCTGTGAGGAAACATGAACAATGTCAAGAGTAAACATTTGAATTGGGGAGTTTTTGACAGCTATAAAAGAGCCTAACATTTAAAACCCTTCACACCTATGAGAGAGGGCAAACTCTGTCTAAAGAGTCATTAAACTTTCCCACATTCAAAGAGAAAGTTGAAAGGAACATTCAGCTAAAACTAACCCAATGATCATTACTCTTCTACACCATTTCTGTGCAAAGCCAAATGCTATCATTTCCAAAACCACACAAGGAAATGTGCCACTGACCTTTTCAAGTGCAAAATTACTGAGCAGCAAAGGTTAAAAGAAAAACAACAAAATTGCTGTTCATGTAATAGCTGTAATGTGCAGAGAGCCATGACCTGTGGGCCAATATTAGCATGAAAAAAAAAAAGCTTTCTTACAACAGGAACCAATATTTAAACAGCAATTCAGGAATATTATGTTTGATCGTTTTGATGTATAACTTATATATTAGGATACATAAGCAGCAGAAGTGTCCTCAGTTCACTTGGATCCGCTGGGTTGCTGTAAAAGAGACAGTGTGTGTTTCCCTGTGACCATAATGAGCCTTACGAGGAATAATTAGACGGCTGGGTTTGACTCTAATGTGGCACTTCAGAGGGAAAGTGACCCGGGGATGTTCGACACTGATGGTCTGTCCTCCATCCAGCACTTCCTCTCATTAAACTAAACACACTTCTCTGTTCAAACTGACCTCAGGTAAGAGATTCACAGACTGGAATGCATGAGCTCGCGAACCCATATAAAATATGCTATCATGGTAAATGTCTGGACTTTTTCAACAGACACCGTGCGATATGATGGAAATAAGTTTGACATAAAGGCTGGAATTAACTGTTAGTGATATGTGGACATGTCTGCGGGCAGGGGGGGAGGACAGGCTTTTATTACTGTTTCTACAATCAGTGTGTTGAAAATGTCATTTTAGGATCACAGCCCTTATTTTGAAAACGTACTGTGGCTCACAGTGACAGTGTGTCCTAACTAAAGAAGGATTGTGAAGGATTACAGTTTAAATGGACAGCCTCACTCTGATATCAACTGTGAGGTGTGAAGGAAAAAAACAGTCTATAAAGGGTTAAATTCCGTATTAAAAGGTTGCTACAGCGATTCAGTAATGCACTTCCATGAAGTTGGGGTTCTCACAAGAGACAGATTAAAAGAGAGTGAACATAAGCAGCAGAGGCAGAGATATCTTGTCCCCGTAATGGATTTAAGCTCCAAAAACAGCCCTAATACAATTTTCATGCCGTCTTTTTTTCTCTTCGTTGAGTCTCAAAATGTTGATGTGAAGCACCTTGTAACATTGTTTGAAAGGTGCTCTATCAATAAACATGCTTCCTGTCTTTATTATGAGCGACACAGACGATCTGTTACTCGCTGGCTTGAACAGAATTTCATCACACCAGCCCTCTCAATGGTCAGATTTAAGATCTGCTCTTTTATATCATCGTCTCTATAACAACAGTAAAGGAGTTGAAGGGGAGATGCTACCTCTCTTTCTTTAAAAACCCTGATAGGACCGGTGCCATAGGCCACGCCTCTTCCTGCTGAGCCTTGTCAGGGACAGGTGCAGCTGTGTGTGTGTGTGTGTGTGTGTGTGTGTGTGTGTCTTCATAAAGAAGAGGCGGGACCAGGCCGAGCCCTGTTAAGCCTCATTTTAAACACACAGATCTCTGCTTCCCATGACCTCATCCAAAAGCCTTCCAAATCTCTTCCCCCCTCAGAGACACACACTCGTCTACCTTTTACGCTCCTCTCTCTCTCTCTCTCTCTCGACTCATCCCTCTTTCCATTGTTACCTCTTCCTTTCTCTCCTTAACTTTACTCGCCTTTGCTTTCCTCCTCCAGCCCTCTTTCTCCTCATCTCTTTTCTGTTTTTCTCTCCTTCCTCTCTCTCTCCTCTTTTGTCTCACTGTCCTATTTATTCAGTTTACAATCTCTTAAGACAAAGAAAAGCAGCACATTCTTACAACTGAGGAGCTGAAAATGAGAAATGTTTGACATTTTTGCCTAAAAAAATAGTCGCTCATTATTTTATAGATCTGAGCTACGTCTCTTCTTCATAAACAACAAAACTTTGTTGCACAGCTGTTTAACACCTCTTCCTCTCCTCTTCATGCTTCATCTATGTTTTCTCTTGTAACTTCTACCTCCATCTTTTCCTTAAATTCCCTCCCTTGCCTTTCTTTGTTTCTGGCCCTCACCTCCCTCCTTCGCTTTCTTGCTTCACGTCTCCATCACTCCTCCTCCTCCTCCTCCTCCTCCTCCTCCTCCTCTCTCGCTGATACACCTCTCTGCATATTTTCCCACCACACTCTACAATTACACTTAATGCCTCACAAAAAAGCCACGGAGTAATGACAACCAGGACCCTGCAACACACACACATGTGGATATCAGAATGGAATGAAAACAGGAAATCATGGGGTGCACACACACACACACACACACACACACAC
>JBBMOC010001496.1:10000-11440 GCA_037975185.1 Centropyge bicolor | reverse complement strand
TGTGTGTGTGTGTGTGTGTGTGTGTGTGTGTGTGTGTGTGTGTGTGTGTGCTGAGGGTGTGGAGTGAGACGTTACCTGGGTCTGGAACAGTCCATTAAACTGATAGAGTACAGGTGATAACGAAGCCGCACCTTCCACATGTTTCAACACACACTTTCTGTCTGAGAAGAGTTAAACTGGAAAATTATTCACTGTGTTTCCCAAATGTCTGACTTCCTGTCTGTGGCTCTCAGCTTTGAGCCCATTGGTTCCTGCTGCAGATGAAAAAAAAACACCTCACATTTTTTCAGTCTGTGTTGAATCAGTGATGAGCTGATGGAGTTGATGTCCTGTCCGTCCTCTGTCCTGCAGATCCAGATGTTAAGTTGGTTAAGTTGCAGATGAACGGGGAAACATACAGAGGAACCTCATCACTCAGACAAACTCAGGATGTTTCACCCTGATACATGTCAGATAAACACATCACTCACATTAGAAGTGAAATAGGAAAAGTATTTGACTGTCCAAAATAAACAGGAGGAATATTCAGAACCAGAAAAACCTGTTTCACTGTTTGTGTGAGCAACGATTATCAGCCTGACAGTGAATGTGTTGGGGACTATTTTCAGCGGCGGATGAATCCATACTGGGTCTGTAGTGCGTCTCTGTGGCAGCAGAGTCCGAACAGAGAGACATGAGGGCAGATGTAGAATCTGTGTCTGACCTGAATGAACGCTCTCTGTGCAGCTGCTCCACATGAAGAGCAACAAGTACCTGACGGTGAACAAGCGGCTGCCGGCCCTGCTGGAGAAGAACGCCATGCGGGTCACTCTGGACGGGACGGGCAACGAGGGATCCTGGCTCTTCATCCAGCCCTTCTGGAAGCTCCGCGCCAACGGAGACAACGTGAGCACGCCGCACATCTGCACACATCTGCACACATCTGCAGCCTCAGGGTCCCAGAGGAGGTGACGGCCTGAGCTGCAGCGCCAAGTAGTATTTGAAGTGTCAGTAGTAGCAGTTGAAGTGTCAGTAGTAGTAGTTGAAGTGTCATTAGTAGCAGTTGAAGTGGCAGTAGTAGTAACTGAAGTGTCAGTAGCAGTTGAAGTGTCAGTAGTAGCAGTTGAAGTACAGTAGTAGCAGTTGAAGTGTCAGTAGTAGTTGAAGTGCCAGTAGTAGTGGCAGTTGAAGTGTCCGTAGTAGCAGTTGAAGTGTCAGTAGTAGCAGTTGAAGTGTCAGTAGTAGCAGTTGAAGTGTCAGTAGTAGTAGTTGAAGTGTCAGTAGTAGTAACTGAAGTGTCAGTGGTAGTTGAAGGTTCAGTAGGAGCAGTTGAAGTGTCAGTAGTGGTAGTTGAAGTGTCAGTAGTAGTTGAAGGTTCAGTACTAGCAGTTGAAGTGTCAGTAGTAGTTGAAGTGTCAGTAGTAGTTGAAGGTTCAGTACTAGCAGTTGAAGTGTCAGTAG
>JBBMOC010001496.1:0-2500 GCA_037975185.1 Centropyge bicolor | reverse complement strand
CACTCCGTCTGGCTTTGACCTCGAGCTCCTCAGAGGTCATCTCAGGTCACCTGTCTGACTGCCTTCTCTCCCTGGTTTCCAGGACAACGCCTCCAAGCTGCTGTTGGCTCTGATGGAGAGTCGTCATGACAGCGAGAACGCCGAGAGGATCCTGTTCAACCTCCGACCTCGAGAGCTGGTCAGAGCCGAGCCTGTGCAGGAGATTCTTCAGAGAGCAGCTGTTCGTGATCTGTGTTACAATAAAGTGTGTGTGTGTGTGTGTGTGGGTGTGCAGGTGGAGGTGATAAAGAAGGCCTACCAGCAGGAAAGTGAGTGTGAGGAGGTGGAGGTTTCTCCCCGTGAGGTGGGACACAACATCTACATCCTGGCTCAGCAGGTGACTCAACACTAGCTCCTGATTGGCTGACATGAGTGTCACTCTCCTCGTCAGTGTTTGTTCTGTAAAACAACTTTTTATTTGTTTGTTTGTTTGCTTGCAGTTGGCCAGACACAACAAGGTCCTGCAGAACCTCCTGAAACCTCCGAAGAACAGCAAAGAGGGAGAGGAGGGAATCTCCTCCATGGTAAACTCTGCATCCATCCATCCATCCATTCATCCATCCATACACCCATCCATCCATCCATCTGTCCATCCATCATTCATCCACCCAATCCATCCATCCATCCATCCATCCGTCCACCCAATCCATCCATCCACCCATCCATCATCCACCCATCCATCCGTCCATCCATCCATCCAACCACCCACTCATCCATCCATCCATCCATCCATCCCTCCATTCATCCATCCATCCACCCCTCCATCCATTCATCCATTCGTCCATCCATCCATCCATCCATCCAACCACCCACTAATCTATCCATCCATCCATCCACCCCTGCATCCATCCATTCATCCATCCATCCACCCCTCCATCCATCCATTCATCCATCCATCCACCCCTCCATCCATCCATCCAACCACCCACTCATCTATCCATCCATCCATCCACCCCTCCATCCATCCGTCCACCCACCCATCCACCCATCCATTGTCCTGCAGGACTCACAGAAATGTTGCTCCCTGTGTTTCTCTGTCTGCAGCTGAACCTGAACAACCGTCCCCTGTCCCAGATGTTGAAGTCCTCGGCTCCAGCTGCTGTAGTGGAACAGGACCCGCTGGAGTACTACGACCAGCTGACGTCACAGATCGAGGTACTACTACTACTACTACTACTACTACTGCTGCATTGACACTGTTGAGCTTTATTGTCATGATCCAACACTGCAGCTGAAAATGTATCAACAGATGAATTTGAATCAAACTTTATTGACTATAACTGACTTGCTGCAGTTGAACCCACCTGTGTGATGAACGCCGCTGCTCCACCTGCGGCCCCTCCCCTCCAGCTCACTGTCTTTGTCTCGTCCGTGTGCAGATCGTCCGCGAGGACCGCAGCATGGAGCAGATCGTGTTTCCTGTTCATCCCATCTGCGAGTTCCTGACTGAGGAGTCCAAGTTCAGAGTGTTCAACACCACTGAGCAGGACGAGCAGGGGTCGAAGGTCACGCACTTCTTCGAACAGACGTCCTTCCTGCATGGAGAGATGGAGTGGCAGAAGAAGCTGAGGAGTGAGAACACACACGCTTCTCTCTCACACAAAGTCTGACCTNCAGAAGAAGCTGAGGAGTGAGAACACACACGCTTCTCTCTCACACAAAGTCTGACCTCCTGCTTTTCAGATCATTGATACAGATTATACCTAACAAATAAATCAAGATTCTTTATTATAGATTAAGATGAACAGTTAACCACTGCCACGTTAACGTGATGGACACATTCATAATTTAAAATAAACTGAACACATCTGCAGTATATATTCATGCTCATACTCCTGTGTGTGTGTGTGTGTGTGTGTGTGTGTGTGTGTGTGTGTGTGTGTGTGTTGCAGGCATGCCGGTGCTGTACTGGTTCTCCAGGAGGATGTCTCTGTGGGGAACCATCTCCTTCAACCTGGCCGTCTTCATCAACCTCATCATCGCCTTCTTCTACCCCTACGACTCAGGACAAGGTACGACCGTACACACTGTCAGTACTACTGATACTGAGGGTGTGACCCTGAGCCTCTGAGGAGCAGGAGGAAGATCTTCACATGGACTGAGTCACATTGTAGCGAATAAACAGTCCTGCCACTGTTGGACTCTGTCACTGACTGTCTCTCTCTCCTTGCTCGCTCTCTCTCTCCTCCTTCTCTCTCCTCACTCTCTCTCTCCTCGCTCTCTCTCCTTGCTTTTTCTCTCCTCGCTCTCTCTCCTTGCTCTCTCTCTCCTCGCTCTCTCTCCCCTCGCTGTCTCCCCTCGCTCTCTCTCCCCTCGCTCTCTCTCTCCTCGCTCTCTTTCTCCTCGCTGTCTCCCCTCGCTCTCTCTCTCCTTGCTTTTTCTCTCCTCGCTCTCTCTCTCCTTGCTCTCTCTCTCCTCACTCTCTCTCTCCTCGCTGTCTCCCCTCGCTCTCTCTCTCCTC
>JBBMOC010001495.1:0-11445 GCA_037975185.1 Centropyge bicolor | reverse complement strand
CCTCAGCTCCGCCCTCGCTCCACCTCTTTGTCCATATTTGGAGTAACCGGAGGTAGGCTACCAAGATGGCTGCACACTACGATTTGCTTCATTTTTGCTCTTCAGAAACCTATGGGTGACATCACAGACACTACGTCCATATTTTATACAGTCTATGGTAACGATAGTGAGAGGACAGACAGGTGAAACTCAGCTGAGCCGACTAACGACAGGCTGTAAAACATGGAGGATTCAAACACAGCTTCTGTTTGGTCTTTAGACAGTGGACATAGTTTAAAGAGACAGAGTGAGTCCCAGTGTCGTTATAGAGATGAAAAAGCCTCTCAGTCATCCACACAGAGACCAAACCAGGTCCACGTGTGAGCAGACGATACACTCAGACACCCAACACAAGAGACCCGTTATTTTATTTTATTTTCATGACATTATTTATATCAGGAAAGAAAACCTTGACAAAAGTTCGACAGACATTTGTAAAACTCTGCTCTCAAACACCATATTTTACAGCAGCGAGCGGAGCTTCGCCTCTGACAGCGCTTATTCATTCAAGAAATCGTACCAAGTCCAGATTGTCTGTTTGGATTCGGGGAGACTTCTCTGCTGAGCTGGAACAGAGTAAATGTAGCGTGCAGTTAAATCTGGCAACAAGAGTCTATATACATAAACATAAACGTGTGTGGAAGTGAGAATCTAATACAATCGTTGGCCGACAAGTCGCTCATTTATCTCAGTAAACGAGACAAAATAAAGACCTTCACCAATCAGATGCGAGCGCTCGGCGGTGGCTGGTTTACAGGACGAGCACCTTGTGCAGGAAGTGAACGTGTGGTGTGAAAGAGGGAGGGGCTGAGTTTCCCTTTAAAGAGATGCAGATGTGCTGCGGCTGCCAGATCCGAGCGCAGCCTCAATTTGTGTATTCAGGTCAGTTTGTGCATTCAAAGCAAACACAAACCGTGTTCCTCAGCATCTTTAATGACCTCTCTCTCTCTCTCTCTCCTCCCGTTCACACACTCTCACTCATATATTCTCTCTCACACACACACACACACACACACACACACCAGGGTTCACTGGTCAAATATTTATGTGCAGGAGAAGCTGCTGTGTTATTGTACTTGATATAGCTTCAGGCAGTTTCTATTGCACCGGCTTTGGTTCGCTCTCAGACGCCGCTCTCAAATACAAAACGCTACAAATAAATACTTTGGTTCTCTGCTCCGGAGCCGCAGCTCAGATCTGATGTCTGGGAGGTTCTGCGGAGCTCCCGTCCAGCTCGGCGCCAGGTGCAGTTAATTAATCATGGGCAGGACGTCTGACCTGCCGGACAGATGCCGCCCAGGAAGCACAGATGCTGGACGAGCGAGGCGCGGGAAGCCTCTGTAAACACACGGGTCGGGTCGGCGCCGGCGGCTCGGTGGCGTTGCATCACGCCGAGCTTCTGATGAAACAACGCTCGCAGCAGCTACATCAACAACGACACACTCGGCCCCGATTCAGAGAGCGCTTTAATCTGAACGAACAAGTGAATGGAAAAATGTTGGAAAGAAGAAAGGAAGGACCTGTGTTTACATTTCAAATCATTCTAATCTATGTGAGAAGCTTTTGGTTGATGATGTATCAGAGTTTGTGACAGAAAATGGAGCAAAGGACAGAAAGAAGTAGAGACAGGTGGAGGAAAGGAAGCGTCCTCCAACATGGCCGACCAACACGGACACACGTGTCACTGATTCCTCCGTCGCTCTGAGACCAGGTCAGATAAACCTTCGGAGGCCTCTGCAGACCTCCGTCACAGCTCCACCCGCAGCTCCGTCATCTCACATCGACTGTCGCCTCCTCGCCTCGGCGGCCGCCTCGCTGGCTCGGCCGGTCGGCTGGACGCCGGGGCTGTAAAGCGAGGAATGGATTTACACCTCACAGGACTCAGAGGGGAGGTCGAGGGGGGACTCATTTTAAACGTGTCAGTCAATACGTCGATGTCGCCGGCGGGAGCAGGAGGAGACGCCAGCGCCGTTACACAGAGGAGAAAAAGAGAGAGCAAACCCGTCAGAGCGAGAAGCACAAACAGCAGAAACAAGGTCGAGGCTCTTTTACTACTCAGCCTGTTTGGTTTTTGTTGCGTTCAGAGTCAGAGGCTGAATTAATGTTGGAAGGAGGGAGTGGTTGTCTGTGTAATAACTTCTCTGCAGGAGGGGGAGGAGTTTTCACTTCTGAAAGCATCAAATGTTGATGTCTGAAAGAAAAAAAACAAACCATTTTCATCTCCATCACTCTCTCCTGCTAATTAGTGAAAGAACCGATGACATTTAAATATCCATAATTCCCTTTTTTCCCCTTTCCTTCCGTCTTGGAGATAAATCTATGTCTCCATTTCCTTCATTTTCTGCCAAGCCGACTTCTCTTCCCCCCCTTTTTCCTGTCTTCTTTTCCTCCACTTTCATCTCCCCCTCACCCCTCCCCCCCTCCCACCGTCCCTCCTCCCCTTCGTCCTCTTTCCCAGCTCTGTGTCGATTAATTAATTGCCGGCTAATTTAATTTCTCAAAAAGTAATAACTTGTTTAAGCATGAATAAAGACTGACAAGGCAAAGTTCTAATCTGCCCAAAGTTTAATTAGAGCCGGCAAGGTTTCCACATCGAGCCAGACTGGGGGGTCAGAGGGAGGGAACCAGAGAGAGAGAGAGAGAGAGAAGATGGACGGATGGAGGAAGAGGCAACAAAGGAAAGAGAGATGGAAGCAAGAAACAAAGGGAGAAAATAAAGACGTTAGAAAAATAACAGGATTTCTTGACAGTAACAGTCAAAACTGTTTCTAACCTGATGATGATGACGTCTTCGTGCTTTCATGCACCAAATGTTCCTGATGATACAAAGAGAAGAGACAACGGAGAGAAAAAAATTATTTCTAAAGGAACAGTTCAGCATTTTGGGAAATACTTTGTTTCTGAGTAGATCGATGTCAGTCTGAAATCTGTGTGTCAGGTACAGAGCTGCAGTCAGGGTGTGGTTAGCCTAGCTTAGCACAAAGACTGGAAGCAAGTGCAAACAGCTAGCATGTGCAGCATACACCTACCAACACCTCTAAAGCCCATTCATTTCTATTCTTACCGTCTTAGAGTCAAAGACATAACCTGCTGCACAGGAAGCACCAGACAGACGGAAACACTCACACAACACAGGTGTTAATCCAACAGGTAGCTCCACCAACAAGTTCCACTTCATTTCAATGTCGCCAACAGGATGAACACCTCAGCGAGCCGTTGTCTCTCTGTGCTAGAAAGTTCTGTAGAATTCTGGAGAAAAGTCGTGTGTGTGTGTGTGTGCGTGTGTGCGTGTGTGTGCGTGTGTGTGTGTGTGTGTGTGTGTGTGTGTGACCATGAATACAGATCCAGGCTTACAGCTGTTTGTGTTTACATCAGAGCTGCTGAGAAAAAACAAAGACACTGTTGTTGTTTCACCATCTAAACTCCACAGTAAATAATGTCTGTGAGGAAAGTTCCCAGAGTCTGAGGTCGTGATGCTCGGCTGCAGATCAAAGGTCAGGTTCATCTTCAGTCAGGAACAACATTTACTGTTCTCTGCCGTCTGGACATATCTCAGAAATACATCCATCTGAAATAAGTGGTTATGGAGGAGGTTTGGTCTTGGTCCACGCAGCAGTTTGTCTCTGTGCTCTCTCCTGCTCTTGTTTGATCCTGAAGGTGACACAGCTCTGTAAATATATAGGCTACAATATAGTGTCCAATCGAATCCTTGTAGAGTTCAGAGAATATTATAGATCCAGAACTGACTGGAGGGCGGGGCCGAGAGAAAAAAGGCACAATTACTGACCCATCTGCTTCAGCTGCACGGACACAAGCCTGGACTCATCAATACACAGCACAGTCAGAGCTGTGGGCGGAGCCAGAGATCTGAGCTTACACACACCTCAGTCAGATAAAGGGTCAGTGAGTCGGACGAGACCAACATACATGAACATACATGTGGTCTGGACTGATCCCGGCCTCGTGCTTAGAGGCTCCAGACAAAGAGTCAGTGACGTGTCTCTGGAGCCAAGGTGTCCTGGTGTGTGGGCTGACGGCAGCGGGGGAGCAGCAGCATGACGTCGGCTTTCTCCTGGACGTCGTGGAGCGTTGAGAGCTGCTGCACCTCCTCTCACTCCGCCATTGTTCCTATAAGATAAATTGGAGCCATTGTCATCGACAGAGAAAAGGCATTAATTGAAGGTTTTCCTGCTGGAGCTTTAACTGCAACACGACACACACACACACACACACTCACAATCCAGCTTCAAAGTAATTAAACACATTAACACTTCAAGCAGAAGCAGAAAAAAAAGAGAAGCTCTCTTTTGTGTACATTCGCTTCCATTTATCACCCAGGACTGAGCAGAGAGGGGAAGCACGAGGATTTAGCATATCTCTGCGACTAAAGTGATGGAGTGGAAAAGAAGAGGAAGAAGAAGAAGAGGAGGAGGAGGAGTGAGGAAAGGGAAGAGGCAGCCGATCCGCCCGGGCTCTTTACTCTAGTCGACAGCGTAAAATGTCAGATACTCATCTGGAAATTATTTTCATTTCATACCACTGACATCTTCCCAAGCAGGGACTCAGAAATCTAATTAGTTTGACCGGAAAATGGTGACCAAGGTAGCGGAGTGTATTATGCAGAGAGAGAGGCCGTCGGGGCGAGCGAGGGCCCCTGGGGTTAACTGGAACTCCGGAGTGCAGATAAGGGCTACGGGGGAAAAAACTCAGGAGGGCTACTCCATTTTAAATAGCCTTGACTAATAGAGGCAACCTTGAATTCGGCGTCACGGCCCTCTGACAGCGCCGCCGCCGCCGCCGAGCCTCGCCGAGGGCTCCGAGGACAGATAGCATTTCCTCCTCCAGGGGACACCGCGGAACTTTCCAAACTTCCCTTAAGCACTGATGAGAGAGCCGAAATGGCCGACCGCTGCCACTTTGCCACATGAGCCTCTGTGGTTAATGGAACAGGTCAGAGCCCTCGGAGCGTCCCCCAGAGGCCGCAGGGTTCATCGCACCCGCCGAGGGGAAACATCCAGACTCAACTAACTGATGCTTTGAGTGTTGTCACAGCCTTTCCCTGCATGTTACCATGGTCTGACCCTGGACGAGGACGCCGGCACTGCAGCAGCAGCGGCAGCAGAACAGGCCAGGTCATGGTCACGGCTGTGGTCAGTGGACTGTGGTTTAGTTAAGGTTGAGGTTAGACAACTAAAATGCTTTAAGGACACGACTTCATGGACTGAAGGTCGACGTCGGCTGTAAACTGTGGTGGAATTTCTGTTGGTGCTGAGCTGCAGGTTTTCAGTGGAGCCAGACAGAGGGGCGAGTGTTGGACGCCATTTTGTGACAAAGACCCAGCATAAAGTTCAAAGACTCTTTTGACAGTAGTGAAACTGAGCACGTGTTGTTGAGATGTTTCACTCTGGAGCAAAATGTGCAGAGAAATGTCGTCTTTCTTGGGCTGAAGAAACAAAATAAGAGGTGGTTTCAATCACAAACTATAGTCAGAAAAAAAAATACAGCAAAAGAAAACCTTCAACAATACAGCTATTAATATATCACTTTAGCAACATGTAAATGAGCGAATGTGAATCAGACTCTGTGTTAATTGTCACGTGTGTCTGAATTCTTGATGTGACCAACTGGTCAGACGAGGCTGATGTTTGTGTCTCGCTCACTAATGAGAGGCAGCGGCTGTAAACAGTGCTTTGTCAGCAGGCTTCATCAGCGTCTGATCGGCCTTCCTCTCCCCTTTGATGATGATCCGGGCTGGAGGCGAGCAGCGGCAGCGGCGCCGCGCCCGTGTCCACCGCCAGAGGAAGGCCTTATTAGCCAAAGCCGTTATTGATCTCACATCTTAGCCGCGGCCCGGCCTAACCGCCCAAACTCTTCCTCCCGTCACGCTCGCCAATTAGCTCCATCTCAAACCAGAGCCAATTAGTTCTTGTGCTTAATTAGGACAAACACGACCCCCATCAGCTCGGCGCTATCCTGTGATTAGAGCTACAGATCGCTGCGCTGAGGGCCTGAACGCAGGGTCACACTCCGAACGGCCCCCGCTCGCTTTTTTAATTAGTGATTGTTATATATTGAGCCATATGTCGAGTGCATGTCGAGGAATATCAGGGCTACAGTGGAGCTTCATACACTCAGTCTGTGTTCATACAGAAACTCATCACATGCTCGTATGGACAAAAACATACAAACAAACTGTTGAATATTTACCTCAGCTGGAGAGAGAAGGCTCCGCCTCCGTCTCTAACACCATCATATCAAGTTTCTCAGATCTGGTTTCGTCTTTCCACCGAGTTTGACCAAACTTCTCTAATTGATTCCTGTCACTTTTGTCAATGAGCCTTCACTTCCTGTTGTGTGCACAGAAGTTTCACATTAAAAGCTGGTGTCTCAAAGGGCACGTTTCCTTCTTCCTGGCGTGTTTTTAATGGCCGACATCTCTTCATTCAAACCGCCTTCATTCACTGGTTAATCTCTGCTCTTTCTTCTTCGCTGGCTGTTTTGCCGTCAGTGTATCGAACCACTACCTGCGGATGTGGCACATTAAACATGCGGCAGGAACGGGAGCGATTATGCTCATTGAGCCACTTGGAGGCTTTTACTGTGAAAGATTAGTGAGCACTTTAGCAGGAAGAGACCAGCTCTGTTGACAGCAGCTTAATAGCGATGGAGAAAAGAGGAAGCAGTCGGAGATACTTTGGGTGAATGTGAAACATGCTCATAATTACAGATAACTATAAAGATAAAGCATCTGAAAAGTGGGATACATTCATTTTTACTATATCTTTATTTTTTTAGTATCACATTTGAACACATGTGTGAGTTGAGTGGAGATGAGGAACGGAGCGGATCAACAGTTTGAAAACACGGCGCCACCTCAGGAGCGACTGAACAGGAGGTTCGCTTCCTGTTTCCTCTCGCGCTCGTAAACATCACCTGTTCAAAGATGGCTCCCCCGAGGAAGACGCTCCGCTCTGACAAGTGTCGGCGAGCTCGTACAAGTGACAAACAGAAACAGACAGAGCGCCGAGTCTACAAGAGCTCACTGTGATTATTGATGGAACAAACCTGAAGTTTGACTGTGACACATGGAGCCTCTTCAGGACCAGGGAGTAAAGCAGGTTTTGCCTTAATCATCTTCATCGTGTCAGGCAATGTGTTTTCATGGTGCTGATCCCAAAACAGTTTTTTAATTAAATGAGCACAAACCAGTTGCTACATGGGAAATCTGGAGTTTTCTCCGGCTCGTCTGGAGACCACGACTACTGACAGCAGAGTCAAAACCCAGTCAGAGATGAAACCAGTTGCTCCTCTGCCTCGCTCTGCGTGACGCTGTTCGAACGCCCATCGAGCCAAACTCACCTCCGACGGCAGCCGAGGACGGAGCTCAGTGTTTGTCTGGAAGCAAAGAGAAGCTACATTGAATAAGACTCAACAAATTCAATCACAGTGATTTTATATCAGAAGAAGAAACTGTAAATATAAAGAGGAGAAATGAATCAGTACAGTAACAAGGACGCTGGATTGCAGCAGCATAACTAGTGAAACATGAAAATAAAAGTTCAGTTTGTTCTGCACTGAGCTGAACTTTGAAGGAATGGAACAAGGAACATGTCGGAGTTTGGATTTCTTAGTTCATTGTTTGTTCTCCAGTGTTTTTGGTTCAGGCTTTGCTTCAGTGACTGGAGGCGTGGTCTAATGTCAAAGGGGTGTGGTCTCATGCCTAGGGGCGTGGTCTCAGGTGTTGCTGGGGGCGTGGTCTCAGGTGGTACTGTGGGCGTGGTCTCAGGTGGTACTGTGGGCGTGGTCTCAGGTGCTGCTGGGGGCGTGGTCTCCGGTGCTGGGCTCTCTCTGTCTCACAGCTGCGTCTCATCTCACCTCGTCACCGGCAGCTTGAAAAGACTTGTCATTTCTCCTGCAAGCTGCCAGATCGCTCCTTTCCATGCTCCCTTTCCTTACTTACTCTCTAGTGCTTCATGATTTCCAGTGTTTCCCTGCTTCCCCTTGTTTCTGCTTGTCTCTAGTGTTCCTCAGTCAGCTGCCTGATTGCTGCGTCTCCCAGTGTTTCCTCTTCCATTGTCTCCTTCTCTGGTGTGTCCTGTGGGCCTCACAGCCTGCTCCACCACCCTCCGCCCAGCCTCCACCCACTGAAGCAGCTCCGCTCCACCTGAACTTCCTGTGTTTACTCACCTTTTTGTTTTTCTTCTGGCCTTTAGTTTCTTTACTTAATGAATCCCTTTTAGCCCTTCACACTCGACTGTGTCTCGCTCCTGAGGCCAATTAAGAAATAACTGAAATTGTCACATTATAAACATGATAAAAATATGTAGCATAAGAAACTCTGAGAGAGAGAAGTGATGACTGTCAGCGTTTGCTCGGCCACAGTTTGGACCCTGTGGTGGCTGTAGCTCCAGTTAACTGCTGTGGTCTCTGATGTTGAACTGAGTGGCTGGTGGCTCATTGTGAAGTCCAGTAAAAACCAGTTTCCAGCAGCGTTTACAGACGTGGAGTCTGGGGTCAGAGGTCTCAGTTGTTGTTTAACAAAGTTTCCCCGCAGGCTGAAGTCCAGCTGAACTCGGCTGCTGAGTCCTTTTTCTATTGTTGTTCTGCTGTGAGTCGAGTTGAGAGTGTGTTGAGGCGTGCAGCTCGGAGGGCGCCGGCGCTCTATAAGCCTCCTGCTGACACCACGTTCACAGGCAAAGCACTTATTAAACAGCCGCTCTGAACTCGGCAGCCGCTCGCACATGACTTAACATTTTTGCAAGCACCTTGCTTTTGCATGGGAAGTGCTTAAAAACTAAAATCCACGGCAGCGGCGGGCGTGAGAATGTGGGGAGAGGGAGGGGGGGGAGAAAGCCGGAGCGCGGTCGCGACTCAGCACTCGGCGGGATTAGAATGTACACATCAACCGCAAACAGACAGAAAAGCCGACTGTAGCTCCTTTTGCAAAAAGGAGGCAATGAATTTAAATTATGCATGAAGCAGAGGGCATTTTGGGAAATAAGCGCCATTCCCCGGGAGAGCTGGCGCCCCCTCCGCCCCCGCCCCCCTCCAGCCTCCAGTATCAAAGAATGATCTAATGTCACGCACAGAAGAAAGGTTACTTTCTGCATATGCATTGATATTTCTGCTTCCATCTCTGACCTTTTTCCTTCCTAAGCTGTGATTTTTTTAAATGCGAACTCAGCCCCGCGTCCGTCCGTCTGTCACTCCCCGCCCGCCCGTCCGTCTCAGAGGCTCCGGATTCAAGTTAAAATTATATATAGAAAACCAACAACACAAGTAAACAAGAAAGTAAAGAGAACTCACGACCTCCATATTCACAGAATCAACACGAGTAAGAGAGGAGACATTAAATAATTCATCAAACATCTTCTCATCTGTCGCCTTTCATCCCCTCATTTCTTGCAGGTAAAGAAAAAAGCAGCTACGCTGTCGTTATTTTTTTTTGCCTTAATTGGCTGTTTGTGCTACATAATTAACGTTTTAACGAATCCGAGCGTGTTTTTTTTCCCTCCTTTAAATCAGCTGATCCTGTTTCACGCTCAGCAGCCGACGTTTGAGACGACACATTAAGTGACGTTCCTGGCACTGTGGACTATTAGTGACTTTAAAAATACACACGGAGCTTTAATTAATTTCCTTCTAATGCAGATCTGTGTGTGTGTGTGTGTGTGTGTGTGTGTGTGTGTGTGGATGACAGCGCTGTGTTGTCATGAACACTGAGGTTAGAGTTCGACACATCGCCCTGATATTCACATGCTGATACCAAAAATATAAAAATGTTTCCACAGGCATCTGGATTAATCATTAGCAAATATCATTAGCTGATAAAATCAAACCCAACAGATCACCGTCGTCATTACTACTGGTTCCAGTGTGACGTTGTTCTGCAGGTCTGCCTGTGGTTTGTCCAGGTGGTGTTGCCGTAGCCAGCTGTTTCATTACTTTCAAATGTATTCAAAGGTAAAAAATCTTCCGTTGGATATGTGGCTGTGGATCGTGATGAGGAGACCCAGACCCTCAGACCTGGTCCCTCAGACCTGGTCCCTCAGACCTGGTCCCTCAGACCTGGTCCCTCAGACCTGGTTCCTCAGACCTGGTCCCTGCAGTGTCGCTGGACGATAACGGATCCAGCTGAACTGTGTCTCTGTGCTCTCACAGTTTGTGACGGGAAACCTTCATCTGTTTCTGTCAAATCCAGCTCTATTTACAACTTTATTATCTCAGAGGAAATTCGACCGCAGCCGGACGTTAAACTCAAATCACAGAACACACAAACGTCCATTCACGAGACAACAGCATGAAAATAAACAATGTCGATAAAAAAGACAGAGAGAAGGGGGAAAAAAAGTCGACATACCTGAAACGAACAGAGCGAGAACAGAAGAAATAAAAACCAATGGATGGTTGGACTTTAACATAAAGAGAGGTATATTGGAATCATAATTCTACAATACAACTCCCATAATCCATCTGTCCTGCCTTCATGCCTGTCATTAAACAAACTGCTCTCAATTCAATTCCAGTTTGTCCAAATCTGCTCCGACTTCAGGAACAGTTTCAACATGTATTTAAAAATTATGTGAAGTAATTTTGACTTTTTAGTTTCTTTTATAGCCGACAGACACAGTTAGAGAAAGAGCAACATCTCACAACACTGGACAGGTGATCATCGAGTGAACATGAACACGACAGTGGGACGATCACGTCTCTTTGTGACAGCACCTGATTCTTAGTCACAACAGCTTCATCAACGTGTCGGCTGCATCCTTCTCCCTCCTGTTGACCTAGAACTCACTGTTGTGTGTGTGTGACTCTGAGCTCTCTGCCTCAGCTTCACGTCCGTCTCTGACCTGTTCGTCCTGTCGTTGCCTCCAGGTTTCTCATCTCGTCCTTGTCTCTCTCTCTCTCTCTCCGCAGACCTCAGGCCTCTTCCCGACGTGGCGATGACCGGTAACTGCACCCACGAGTGCACCGAGTTCGGCCACTCCGACTCCTGCTGGATGCCCGGCCAGCCTTCCCCCAACCGCAAGGTGTCCAAGAGCGCCCCCAAGCTGTCCACCTTTGTGCCTTACCAGGAGATGGACGGGCAGGAGCAGCTGATGGCCAACGGCAGCCCCAAGCCCCTGGCGACGGAGGAGCGCGGGACGGGCAGCGGCGGCGGCGGCGGCGGCGGCAGTTCCAAAGTGGCCAACATGCGCTTCATGACGCCCTACAGCAGTGCCTACCCTGGGGGCGGAGACTCGTCCGGTAAAGACTGTGGGCTGGAGGAGATCCCGCTGAGCCAGGCGGTGGAGTATCACTCGGCCACCACTCCGACCGGCCAGACCTCCAAGAGGGAGATCTACCTGTGAGGGCGCAGCTCTCCACCTTAAACCCCCCCCACCCCCTCCCTTCAGTCCTCCT
>JBBMOC010001493.1:0-11450 GCA_037975185.1 Centropyge bicolor | reverse complement strand
GCTGAAAAAAGCCGCTTTATTCGAAATAATCAAACTAGCTACGGCTAACCAGCTAGGTTAAATGCTAAATAGCGTTGCTAGCCGGCTAACCCCACGACGATCTCTTTCCCAAACTCAGTGACTAGAATTAGCCGGGGTTTCACCCTTTAGACCGTCAGTTTATAGCTGTCAATCAAAGTGGCGCCACTTAGATTGACAGCTATGAACTGTGCATAATGATGTATGCTGTATATTTTAAACGAACGCCTTATAAAAAAAATTCGCTCCCCCCATGGAGTAGAAAAACAGCTTATGAGACTAGAGCCATGTTTTGAACCAGGCTGTAAATATGTTTTTTTTCTGTCATAAAATCGGACATTTTAACATGGGGCTCAGATCGGCTCCGACGTAATTGACTCACTTCTGCAGTCTGCTCTAGCGGTTATTCGAGGAACTGCAGCTTTTTTGCACTTCCGCATTGGCTTCATTTTTCAGTGCGGGAGGTTGCCGCTTGGATAATACATGATGGAAAAAAAAGACATCCAGATGCTTGTACAGCTTTTTTTCTTTACAAGTGGTTACAAGCATTTCTCAAGTTCTCTTCTTTAAAACTCTTCATATCAAGCTCAGCACATTTAATCTCACATCCAAAATGCAACCAAAACACATCTCAGGATTATTGTGCTACAACACTGACGTTTGTGTGCTTTGAAGTCGCTTTCATTTCATTATAGTACACTTCATTTTTGCACGACTCAAAATTCCCTTACAACACAAAGAAAGCCAGGATTATGCTGCCTCACAGTGTTCAATAGAAATGAATCATAAAAGCTCAATCATGTATAGATTCACTATGTGGATACACAGTGTTGCCAGTCAAACCCTGTCTTCTGCATTTGGCCAGAAATTCTCACCCACATCACATCTTCTGACCTTTCTCATCTTCTCATGTTTCAGAAATACTTCACTCTCACTCCCTGCTGAAGGATTTGAACTGACAAGCCAAATAAGAATGAATGTGATTCTGCTTGTCCGCTGTGTGACGGAGACTCCAGATTGTTTGTCTCATCAGATTTTTCAGCACAGTGACACTGGATTGTTTCATCAACAAGGAGAGGAAAGAAGATGTAATTCATTCTACTATTAAACTGTCAGTAAGAAAATGAGCTGAAGTCATCAAGTAAATAGCCAAACATATTTAACTGCTCCATTTTGGGGGAAATTTGGAGTCAAACTCCTGTCAAGAATGAAACGAAATTGAATTTTTAAACACATTAATTTTTTTTTACCTTGAGGCCTCAGTAGACTTAAGCACTTCAGAAGTTGGGTTCTGATTAATGCTTTTCAAAAATAACAACTTCTACTTATTGGAATTGCAAAGTGTAAAGAGTGTAAATTTCACCGAGCGGAGGATTTTCCCCTCGCCGCTGCTGCACACGTGCGATTCTAGGTCACCCACTATTTTGGCTGTGAATTTCAAATGCCAACTACTTGACTATTAAATTAGATTTCATATGACCTTATATGGCATTTTCTTGAATTCCTGCAGCCCGAGACCCAAACTGAGCAAATGTAGTTTCACACCGGGACTGAGGTTCATTGAAATGTTCTCACACTTGCATCATGAGGGGATCCAAAGGGAATAAACTCCATTTTCCACCTCGGAGGCCAGTTTTTATTGAAATGCACTCGTTTCCTTGTCATGTGAGGAGGCAAACTGTAAATGTGGTCTGTCCCCCTTGGGAGAGCCGTGGCGCCTTCAAACGGAGGAGCAGCTCTTGTCACGTGGGGATCTAATCTGAGTAAATGTGGTGAAATGAAGTGACGGTGACCTACCTAGCCCTCGTGGATAACTTGTGGTTTGAATCAAGTATCATGGCCCGAGGAACATAAGACAGATAAAGTAAGTTGTCACACCTTATTGCATGTTTCTTATCTCCGGTGCACCACTTTGCACAGACTCTGTCTCTGAGCATCGGCTCGTCAGGTGTTTGCCTGTGGAAGCATTCGAGCCCAGGCAACAATTTGAATGAACTCGATAGAAGAAAGGACATCAGAAATAGTGTTTTTGTCAGATACTGCAGTTTTGTTATTTTCACGTTATTCATCGAGCGTATTATTATTCACTGTCTTCTGTTTAAGCTGACATTGAAGCATCGTGACAATAAAGGCTTTTATTGAACCGAACAGAGGGAGAAATAGAAAGAGACAAAAGTTGCACAAAACTGGGTCAAAAAAAGAGAAAAGGCTTTTGTATCGTTGTACTTCATTCACGTGTTTTAATACAATAATAATAATAATAATTCAACGCTGTAAAAATGAACTAAATTGGACTTAACATGGGGATAAGAGAGGAGAGACAAGACAGCTTTGGATTATTGCAGGGACTCCTCCAAAAGAATAAAAGCTCTGCACTCCTGCTACATAATTGTGGGGATTAATGTTTTTGTTGTTGGACAGCTCCCATGTTCCCTGAAGAAATAAAATGTATTTTTTTAAAAAATACTTTATTAATCATTGGCAGTAAAGCTCAAATGAATGTACAGTGCAGGCAGGAAGTTGGCAGCCGTTGTGTTGGCTCTGTAATCTTTGGATTTGACAGGACACAGTGACTCTGGATATTAAAATGTTGTGCTGTTAAAAATGTTTATACTGTATATATGTACACACACACACACACACACATGATGAACAGTTTTCAAACTATAGTTCTTTGTATGTGCTCCCTTAACTTTAGGGGACAGGAAGTAAATGGACGAGTCAGTAGATTAGGCTGAGACCCAAAAGCTGAGCCATGTTTCCAGTCCTCCCTTATCTTCTCCATGTCTTTATCGATGCCTGATCCATAACATACAGCATCTTAAAGACAATCACCACTGGTTCCAATCTGGACAAGTTGGCTGCCTGTTTTTGTTGTTCTGCTATAAAATATCTCACAAGCTTTGTAATGAAAGATTCAAGAGGAGGTCGACTGAAAATGAACAAGACAGTACAAATGTTATTATCAGACACCGTCCAAAGATAAAAGACTGAATCAGTTGTTTCAGCTCCGAATCAACATCTTTACGTTCAAGCAGCAAAAACCTTTAGGTAGGACTATAGTCCATCAGGAGCAAATGAAGAACTAAAGAAGAATTATTATAGTGCAGCAGAGTCCACATGGGGACGAGGTCAAGTCAAGGAGTTTAACAACAACTTTTTTCTACCACGAGTCAATGTGGGTTTCCTTCAAACATGAGCTTGAATCGTTCTGTAACCTTCTTGAAACTATGATGTTTCCCTGAATCTAGCTGAATCATCACCACCCTGAACTCGGACATACAACGAGCCCGGTCATTAGTGTAATGCAAAATGTGCAATATTTTCATCACTGCCTCTCTAACTACCTCGAAACATATTTATTTATTTAATAACCCATGTGCAATACATTCATATGTGACTTTTACTCATCTGTGCATACCATTCATCATTTGCACTAAATTAATACATATTCTGGTGTCTGTGCAATACATATCTGCTGCTGTGCAATATATGTGAACAACATAGGAATCTGGACTATTTTCTATTTTTACCTTCTACCTTTTGTGCTGTGCACAAGTCTGCATCTCATCTTTGTATATATCTTGTACAGTTTACGAAACTGTCTTTTTTTACTTATACACTTTTGTATAATTTTTAACTTGATATCGCACTGAAGGAGAAGCTCTCCAATCTCGTTGTACATCCTGTATAATGACAATAAAGGCCATTCTGATTCTGATTCTGAACTTTTTTGTGCCTCAACTTTGCACAACACCACCACAGCACTGTCACCTTATAAAACTGATTCCTGCCGAAAAGGGCGTTGAATCAGAAAACACTTTGTGTGAATCCGAAGAGCATTGAGAAAACTGCATATTTAGTCTTTTCATTTGGAGGACGTCTTCATCAGTGGATAAATGTCTGCGTGGTGACGAAGGCGCCGACACACACACACACACACACACACACACACACAAACACACACAGCTCCTCCACAGCAACATGAAGTAGTGAAGCCATCAGGCCACGACTTTATATTCACTTCAAACTCAGTAACAAGATAAAGAAGACAGGAATGTGCACACTTTGATGCAGAACACGAGTAGTTTGAAGGATAAATTAAAGAGGTGGTTTGTGTCAAACCGGAGAAACCTTCGCTGGGCTCTCCACTTGCCCCACTCCACTCCAAAGTGTTTTCTCTTGTGCTGCCATGACGGGGAACTGATGAATGGTGAGACGTCGTCGACTCGAGTCCAATATTATCGTTATGGATTCATCGTCGTTATTTTCCTGATTAACTGATCTTTTTTTCAGTTTATAACATCAGAAAAAGGTCAGTATTCCCTCTCAAATATTCCATCCACGTTCCCAGAGCTCAAGCTGATTCCTTCAGGTTGCCACAATATAAAACACAGAAAAACAAGAAATCCATCAATTTGAGAAACAAGAACAAGACATTTTTCACTGATTATGACTTTAACAGTCGTTCTGCATGTGCTTGTATTTTACAACTTGATGTACTCGAATGAGAGAAATCATTTTCCAGCCCTGGATTTAGTATCATCCGACCTGCTGGTGTTCGTTTATCTCTTGAATCAGCTGTTGCTTTACACCTGTAAAACACAGTGAGAGTAATTAGCTTCTCGTAGCTGGTCGGATGGAAAAGCTGTGGCACTGCGGTGACGATCTGGTGTCATCATATCTGACTCTACGCTGAATAATATTACTAACATTGACGGTGTGCCTCTTTCCCTCCGCCGCCCCGCTGCCCTTTTATCTTAATCCTTTTACACCAGTGGGAATGAATGGGTTTTAAATATGGACGAGCTCTCTCGCTGTTCCTCGTTCGGCCCATTAAAGCTACACAAACCGCTTTATTCCTCACAGAGGTGCCACATCGGTGTATCTCAGGAGTTCATCACAGGTTGGTGTAAGCCGGAGTTTTTCCAGGTTTTTAACAGAGCTGCTCACACGGCTTCGTTTGCATGTGAGGACGAGTGTTATACGTCAGGATAGGACCATGATATAGACTGTGTCAGGAGGACGACATAATCTTTAAAACCAGCTGGGTCCCAGACATTTAAAAACAAGGAGACAAGGGAGGAGGAAAGGAAACAAGGGTAGTGGGAAATGAAATGCTGACGACTCTTTTCCAAACAGTAATGAGGCTGATGCAGGTTGATCAGGTTGTCGACTTATACAAACAACTTTAAAACAACTCATTTCTTTGATCAACGTAACAGATGTTCTCTAACTCCGACTGCAGCTTCTGTGCCATCAATAGGATGGATACATGAGCCACTACTAAATGTTGGGAATAGAATGAAATGAACACGATCTAGAACTGATTAACAAGAAAGAAAGAAAAGGCAAGAAGCCTCAGAAAGACTTAACAACACTAACTACGTGTTGCTTTGAGAATTCATTTCAAGTTATTACTGATTGTTCACAAAGTGCTGAGAAACTTTTCCTTCAGTTACTTAACAGATCTCTCATTACCCTTCTTGCACCCTGAGATTGTGAGATGTGTCTTTCCGGGTTGTTCTGACCTTCAGATTAAAACACTAGATCAGGGGTCGGCAACCCATTAACCAGGTAAAATAAATATTTATGCAGATATTTTGCAAATATTTATTTTTCATTGTTTAGTGACACAGTGCTTTTTCCCCCAATTTATTTTTTAAATTCAGGTCAAGGCTCCGCTACATGCTCTGAAAGCCCAAAGGCGATATATAAGGATGACGGCTCACGGCATTTTTTTTTTTTTGCTTTTGTTTGCTACATGGATAATTTAAGTTCAGCTTTTTAATTTATTTGAAAGAGACATTCAGACATTGTATTATTTTTTCAAGAATTCAAAATGTTCAAAATGTGTTCATTACATAGATAAAATTTAATTTTATCTGGAGCACTTCGTGGATTTCATAAGCAACACACTTTAATTGTTTATACAAAGTGTAAAGGTAAGAAAAAGCAATATATACAGTGTTATCTTCATTTTAGATAAGATGATAGCCCATCTTCAAAAGGGTAGTCAAAGCACTAATAAGTGTACGGCGGGGGGGTGAAGTTGTTGTTGTTTTTTTAAAAATACTTTTTCTTTCTATTTAATAAATGCGTTCATATATAAATTCATTTTAGATGTCAAAAAGTATTTGCGGCTCCCAGTGTTTTCTTTTCCGTGGAAACCGGATCAAATGGCTCTTTCGGTGTTAAAGGTTGCCGACCCCTGCACTAGATCATAGACTTTGGACTGACCTGTCTGAGGACATCAGGGTCAATCATTATCTCACTTTTAAAAACTCACTTTTATTATTGCTTTTTTGGTGATTTTATTTACATTTTATGACATTTTACTTTGTTTTATTCTTATGTGTTTTAAATGTGTTCCGTAGAATCATGTCCCTGCCGTCCACATGCAAACCTACACCTGTGCATTTCAGTCTATCATGCTGCTTTAAATCAAACAGCACCAAAAGGCAAAGAGAAAATAGATCAAAGCTGAGCATTAAGATGCATTTGAGGTATTTGCTCCAGTGAAATAAAACACAAACTTCTATCTCTCCAGTTCGCTCACAACCATGGATGTACTTCACTTTGAACCTGCTGGATGTTCTGCCAGCAGTGGATCAGAATTTCATGCATTTTATATCAGCGGCTGATGTAGATGTATGTCTGATTTTTCACACAGAGACACTGTTTTGAAAGGGCATGTTTACTCTAAATCACTTCTGGCATTTGTTCGTGTTTTCCTTTTGGCCTTTTGTCTCAACAGCAAGGTAACTGATTAAATTTTCATCAGAATGACAGAATGAAGAATTCCCTTCCTGAAAACACCTTCTTTTTTTTTTTCTCGTGTTAAAGTCAGTAAATAAAAATGGTTGATTATAGGCAAAAAAAGTTTGCAGGAACATAAAAGGTCAGTGTCTTCTCAACGTGAGCAAACAAACACTTTAACAGACAGTTTGCAGATCTGAACTCATGTTTATCCCAGAGATGGTGCTGTTTCCTTCCAGGCTCGCAGTCGAATTTGTCAGCACATGAAGATAAAGACACGTCAGCTAACACACACTTCACCTGCCTGGCTGTGTTTCCTCTGTAAGCTGAGTATGTAGGTCACAGTGAGAGTGAGAGAAATGCTTCATATTACCGTGGAAATGTGACTTCAACATACACGCCGCCCTCATTATCTCCACTGATGCAACACTGGCTCTGCTGGAAATGAGTCAGTGACGACCCTCATATTTTCTCTCATATACACGGAGCTGTGGACGCAGAACATGGCTATATTATTTTAATATGAATCACCAGTGATAACATGAGCTCTCCCAGAGGATGAAGAATGTAGGTCACTGTATCAGAGGCGGGGGGGGGCTTGATTTCATCATATAGACGTGATGAGTGGGAGGGAGGTGAGTTCAAAGACACCCTGGGTCGGCCTGGCCGGGACGTCCGGGGCTGCACCCAAACATTTCTTCTTCAGAAAGAATGATCCTCCACTTTGAGCGGTTTAATGAATATATTGTTTTGATGTAAAATCATGGGGAGGCTTGTCGCTGTCGTTCGTGTTGTTCTTGATCGTCATGATTGCAGTTAAACTTCTCTTCATTGAATCCAAGTCCAAGCACAGTGGCACACAAAGGGAAGTAGGAAAAAGCTCATGACTTAAAGAGCCATTGAAGAACAGAACGCATAATTAATCAGCAATGAGAGAGTTGTAGTTTAAAACAGTGAGACGGTTTCAGTTTTAGACAGAACTCATAATGAGAGTGTGTTCTGTTCAGCTGAAAGAGAGACGTTCAGTGCAAATTACAAAGCCTTAAAATTCACCATTAACAAGATTTTAAGGTCTCTGTGTGGCAGCTGACGTGCATGTTAGCAGGAGCTTCAATCCCGTAAAGTTTACTGTTTTCCACCATTGTGGAAATGTTTGAGGCCATATTTCACACATTGAATTTGGACACTCAAATTAAATGGTGGACAGTTAATAGAGTTCATTATATATTAAAATTTCAGGCCGCCGTCTGCAGCCTGGTTCTGTTCTGAGGTTTCTGCCTGTAAAAAGGGAGTTTTTCCTCACAGCTGCCGCCAAGTGTTTGCTCATGATGGGAACTGTTGGGTATATGAATAATATTAGAGAGAGTTTGGTTTAGACCTGCTATGAAAACTGCTTTTAGATTACTTGTGTTGTGATTTGGCGCTATACAAATAAAACTGAATTGAATTAAATTGTAGCTTCTTCTACGTGGTGAGTTTCTCTGTTCCTGTTAATATAGGATTAAAACAACAAACCGTGGTTTAGGTTTTTACATTTTTATAGAAATTATGCTCATGGGAACATAATATATAAAAATAGAAAAGTTTAACATCTGAAAAACTACAAAGGAAGTATAAGATGAACATAAGCAGACGAGTTCTCCAGAAACACATGGCTTTTAATTTTGAAAGTGAGTGAAAGTATAAAAGAAAAGAGGGAACGTATGAGTGAGCTTCACCGAATCTAACAGACTAATTATATGAAATTACAATCATTATTTTTATTAAAGCAACATCCAGCACACACCTTGAAGTTTAATGATGCGTTTGTCAGCATAGATCTCACACAGGTGATCAAAACCAAGAGGACGAATCAAAGCGGTTCTTACTGTTACCGGGCAGATTAAAGAGCGTATATGAGGAGATAACAGAAAAGGCTGTGGTACTGCTGCCTGTCTCCTCCTTCTCTTTTTTTCCTTTTATGTTTATCTTTATTTCTTTTGACTCTCAGAGGATGTTTCAGCCGCTGTGTGCTCTCAAAATGAGGCCTGCAGATAATGATAGCCTTTGTGATTACTCACTGAATATAAATAACACACCCAGGCAGATATTTTTTGGACAATTGTAATCATCTCCTCTTCTGTTATTTTTAACACAGCGAGATGATTAAGCACCAAAAAAAAAAAAAAAAAAAAAAAAAAAAGTGGCAGCCAGGATCATAAAGTGCAGAGTGACACATGTGAAATTAGGTTTTCAAATTCAAGCCGAGCGATGATAATATTAACATGGTTCACTCACATTTGTCATATGAATCTTTCTATATGCATCAAAACCTCCATCAACTCAAAGAGGAAGAGTAAACAAAGCTGGTGTTTTCTCTTGTGCTGCTTCAATAAATCTGCTGTTTTAAGGGTTTTAAGGCTTGTGGGCCTTCTCAAGAGGGGTTAGTCAGGATAATGTAGGCTTGTGTTTTTGAGTTTTTTTTACTTTAAAGTATCTCTAAAAAGTTTATTTATCATCACAATAGCCGCAGAATATTTCATATATTTCTGTAAGCTTCCAATGTGTCGAGCAGTAGCTGCTGTATAATTCATGTTTGAAGGGCAAAGGCAGCATTTCTCCTGATGATTAACCCCACTACCCTCCTCTCTCTCCCTCTCTCTCTCACTCACTCTTTCACTCGCTCTCTCTGACGACCTATTATGCATTTACTGTATGTGCAGGTGCATCCATGCGTTCACGCAGGCAGTCTGAGTGTGTATTAGAGTCTCATGAGTATTACGACGAAGGTGCCTCCTCCTTCTACAGACACAACGATGCGTTCAGGGTAATGTCTCAAACATGAGAAATATGAGGCTCAGAGAAGCTTCAAAGCAGGTTAAAATGAAATATATATATATAAGATGTACATCATAACAATCTGCGTCCTACAAAAAGGTTTCAAATCACTGATTAAAACTATGATCTAGAAGCCAATTAGTCAGTCGACCATTTTGAAAGTAGGTCATTTACATATGCAGTGTTTTAAAATTGCCATACGAGTGAGATGATGCAACTCGTCCAAAGCTGCACTAACATACATGTTTAAATGGATGAAAAGGCCAGAGGAAAGAGAGAGAGAGAGAACGCAAGAGGGAGGGAGCAGTTAAAGAAAGTGGATGAAAAGCACAGCAGGGGAGGGAGAGGAGTGAAAATGGACAGTTTTATTCACTGCTCTGTTTGTGCTTGTTGTGTTTGTCTCTTATGTGTGTGTTAATCAAAAGAAATTACATATAACAACTTCATATACAATTACATTTTTGTGTAATTACTTTAGATGACACTACTGAAAAATCCCAAATACATCCAAGCTGTCATCAGTCTGCAAGTCAAGATTTGAGAGCATTAAAGACACATTTGATAGATTTGTACAAAATCCAGCTTCGAGGAATATACACACAAGAGATGGGACGGAAAACAACAACAACAACAATAACAACAAGTTTTGAGCTCAAAATCCTCAACATGTTTCATTTTCCTCCTTTTAGCTGTTTTGTCATGTTTTCATCTCAAAACCTGCAGCTCTGGGGAAACATGGGGGATGTGTTCACTTAACTAAGGAATGCAATTATTTATACATTTTAATATACTGTGTTTTAATGTATTTTAAAACCTGCCCAAGTCCAGATGACCAGAGCTGTCCATCCTGACATCACAGCCACTAAATGACTTTAAGGGCAGATTTGACGCTGTATTGTGTTTTGAACATTTCACAGCTTATTGTGCTTCTTCACTCTAAAACGGTTTACAAAGCCATACGCACGCTTTACAAATCCGTGGGCACGCTTTACAAATCCACGGATTATGAATCAGCGAGTGCAGTTTAGAAAGCGTGCTCTCGGATTTGTGAACCGAGCGTACACATTTACACGTCTTCATTTTCTTTCTCGGTTGACCCCGGCGGGGCTCCGAACATCCCAGAGGATTATGTGTCCAACTTTGTGTTTGTTTGTTTGTTTGCCCCTCATATGTTTGTATTAATGTCGTTTGCACACTGACGTACATATGTGAGTTGTCTTATTCCGTTGTTGAGGATCCATCGACAACAGAATAACTGCACGACCTGAGGGCACGATGTTGAAGTGTTTAAATACTGTACATGAATCTGAATGATTATGTGCATCTAGGTGTGTATTATATGTGTGTGTGTGTGTCTATATGATTTGATTGAATATTGGTATGAAGGAACAATCTTCAAAAGAAACCTCAACTGACACACACTTTCAACAACTCTGCCTATTTGTGTGTAAGACATCGCCTTCACCCATTTACTTTGCTGCTTTGTGTGTGTGTGTGTGTGTGAGTGTGCGCGCGTGCAGCAGCTCATTTGTTCTACAGCCTCTGTTGTTTGTATTCTAAACTGATAGCTTTCTCTACTGAAAAATAGGCTTGCACTGTGTGTGTGCTATTGTGTGCCCTAACTCTTTGCCAGTGTGTCAATATGTGTGTGCGTGAGTGTGTGTGTGTGTGTGTGTGAGTGTGCATTTGCCCAGCTAATTGAAAAGTGCCACGGTTGTAAACAAGCTGAGAAAAGAGTGAACATTTTTCATGTGGCACAGGGGTTCTACACAGAGGGGACGAGTGTGTGTGCGCGTGTGTGTGTGCACATGTGTGTGTGTGTGTGTGTGTGTGTTTGGGGCCTGCCAACCTCAGAT
>JBBMOC010001492.1:0-11450 GCA_037975185.1 Centropyge bicolor | reverse complement strand
TTACACAGATTAAATTGAGTAGAGCGCAGTAAAATTTCTCTGAGTGCTCCCAGTCCACCAAAAACTGTCTACCCCGGCCCCTGTTGCGAACAGCCAGCAGGTTCTTTACGGTGTAGACGGGCCCCCCGTCGATCATCCGGGGGGTGCGGAGGAGGAGGGGTGGCAGGGACCATGGTGCTCTCTTTGACGGGCTTGACACGGCTGACATGGATGGTGGGGTGGACTCTGAGGGACCGGGGCAGGCGTAGGCAGACTGAGGAAGGGCCGATGATTTTGGAGATGGGGTAGGGACCCACAAACCGAGGAGCCAGCTTCCTGGACGGGACATGGAGAGGTAGATCCTTCGTGGAGAGCCAGACCTTCTGGCCTGGCTGGTACGGAGGAGCAGGTCGACGCCTCCGGTCCGCAGCCCTCTTCATGCTCTCCGCGCTGCGCAGAAGGATCCGGCGGGCCGCCTCCCAGATGCGGTGGCAACGCCTGACCATGGCGTGGGCAGAGGGAACTGTGACCTCCTTCTCCAGGGCAGAGAAGACTGGCGGCTGATACCCGAAGACACACTGGAAGGGAGACATGCCAGTAGCCGAAGTGGGTAGGGAGTTATGTGCGTATTCCACCCACACCAGCTTCTTGCTCCATGACGCAGGGTTCTGGGAAACTAGGCAGCGCAGGCATGTCTCCAGGGCTTGGTTCAGCCGCTCAGTCTGTCCATTGGACTCCGGGTGGTACCCGGAAGTGAGGCTGACCTTCGCCCCGATAAGGTCACAGAACTCCCTCCAAAACCTCGACACGAACTGGGGCCCCCGGTCTGAAACGATATCTTTGGGAAATCCATGGACACGGAAAACATGGTTCATCATGGCCTCAGCCGTCTCCTTAGCAGACGGCAATTTGGGTAATGCAATGAAATGAGTCATTTTGGAGAATCGATCCACCACTGTAAGAACAGCAGTGTTACCTTCAGAGACCGGGAGCCCCGTGACGAAGTCCAAGGATATTTCCGCCTGTAGTGGCTATTTGTCATCCGGCAACAATAAAATCAAAAAGCCACTCCGGGCACCGGGCAGCGAATCTTACGCAGAAAGTGCATGCAGGTAATAAGTCCATTTTCCGGCCAAAAAATGCATTTAGCGGCAGTTTATTTCTGTCTTTGGATGTTACAAAGGATATGAAATGGAACTGTTTTTCCCTGAATTACTTTACTGGTAAAAAACCATTTGTCCTCCCAGTGCCACCCGACTCTCTGTCCTCATCCCATAGTTAGATTCACCTGTGCGCAACAAATTGCCTCATCACCTTCAAAATAAAAGCACGTACCTAAACCCAAATAGTGAAAATAATGTAACTGAACCTGAATTAATTATACAAACAAAATAACGATTAAACATTAAATAAATAATATTAAATGGTGAAAATACTGAATAGCTTCTACACCGCCCATGGGCGAGAGGGAACCGGCAGTGGCTGCAGCAGGCCCATCCGCGCTTTGGAGGAGTTTTTGTTCCTGGCGCAGACGGTGCAGGCCTCCACGTACTCCCGGACCTCTCGCTCCATGGACGGCCACCAGAACCGCTGGGAGATGGCGTGCATGGTTCTTTTAACCCCAGGATGGCAGGTGAGCAGCGATGTGTGAGCCCAGTGGATCACCTGTGGGCGTAGCTCAACAGGGACAAACAGACGGTTTTCAGGGCAACCACTAGGTGTCGGGTTCTCACCATTCGCTTGCATCACCTCAGATTCTATTTGCCAGGAAACTGCTCCAACCACACGGTTAAGTGGAAGGATGGGTTCAGGATCCTTGGCAACAGGCTCGGGGTCAAACAGACGAGACAGGGCATCAGGCTTGGTGTTCTGGGACCCCGGCCTGTAAGACAAGACAAAATCGAAGCGGTTAAAAAACAGAGCCCATCTAGCTTGTCTGGAATTTAAACGCTTGGCTGAGCGAATATATTCAAGGTTTTTGTGATCTGTCCAAACCACAAAGGGGTGCTGCGCCCCCTCCAGCCAGTGTCTCCATTCCTCCAAGGCTATCTTGACGGCCAGCAGCTCCCGGTTCCCCACATCATAGTTTCGTTCAGCCGGTGACAACTTCCGTGACAGGAAGGCACAGGGGTGGGTCTTGTTATCCATTTCAGCTCGCTGGGAGAGGACTGCTCCCACCCCGTTGTTCGAGGCATCCACCTCGAACACAAACTGTCGGCTGGGGTCAGGGACCATGAGGATGGGGGCGGTAGTGAACCGGGTCTTCAGCTGCTGGAAGGCCTCTTCTGTTTCTGGAGACCAGACAAAAGGAACCTGTGGAGAAGTAAGAGCATGGAGAGGGGCAGCTGTGGCGCTGAAGTTTCTGATGAACCGCCTGTAAAAGTTAGCAAATCCTAAAAATTGCTGAACTTTCTTGCGGCTATCAGGAGTTGGCCATTGAGCCACAGCGCTTACTTTAGCCGGGTCCATCTGTATCTTTCCAGGGGCTATGATGAAGCCGAGGAAAGAGACGGTGTCGGCATGGAATTCGCTTTTTTCAGCCTTAACATAAAGTTCATTCTCCAGCAGCCGCTGGAGAACCTGGCGCACATGGCTTCTGTGAGAATCAAGATCAGATGAAAAGATTAAAATGTCATCCAAGTACATGTACACAAACTGATTCAAAAAGTCTCTGAGGATGTCATTCACCATAGCCTGGAACACGGCCGGAGCATTAGTAAGCCCGAATGGCATCACTAAGTACTCATAATGTCCACTGGGGGTGTTGAAACCGGTTTTCCATTCGTCCCCCTCCCGAATGCGGACCAGGTGATAGGCGTTTCTAAGGTCAAGTTTGGTAAAGATCTTAGCCTGTTGGAGCTGGTCGAATGCAGAAGACATGAGTGGGAGGGGGTACCTGTTTTTGATGGTTATATCGTTCAGAGGTCCGTAGTCGATGCATGGCCTGAGGGTCCCATCCTTCTTCCCCACGAAGAAAAAGCCTGCTCCTGCAGGTGAGGAAGATGGTCTAATGAGACCAGCTTTGAGGGATGTTTCGATGTACTCCGTCATGGCCCTTTTCTCAGGGCCGGAGATGGAGTAAAGACGGCCCTTCGGGATGGGGGCTCCTGGGATGAGGTCTATGGGGCAGTCGTATGGCCGATGGAGAGGAAGAGCGGTGGCTTTGTTTTTGCTGAACACCTCCCCTAGGTCATGGTAGCAGGTGGGAACTTTCAGCAGGTCCAGAGAGGCAGGTTCTGTGACTTCACTGACAGAGACAGAGTTAATAACAGTTTTAACCGCTACCTTGCTTGTCTTGAAACATTTTCCAGAACAATCCTTAGCCCAGTTCATGACTTTTCCTGACGTCCAATCAATATGGGGATTGTGTTTCTTTAACCATGGCAGTCCTAACACTAGGGCGCGCTGAGAGGCAGTGAAAAGGTGAAAACTCATGGTTTCCTCATGTTCACCTATTCTGATGGTGACAGGCTCGGTCTTGTGTGTGACTTTAAAGAGTGAGCTGCCATCCAAAGCGCTTGCCTCTAAAGGCTGTGAGAGAAGTTCAGTGTGGAGTCTTAATTTGAGGGCCAGAGCCCAGTCCATGAGAGTCTCATCAGCCCCAGAGTCTATGAGCGCCCCTAGTGTCACTGTGGTGTCATGGTGGGTTACCTTGATATCGGTGAGTATGCGGTGAGAGGAGCCAGTGGAGGAGGTGTGACTCACCTGCGCTTTTCCTGAAGCAGGTGAGCCCGCTCCTTTGCCTGGACATGCTGCGAGGAGGTGACCCTGTTGGCCGCAGTAGAAACACCGGCCCTCCTGCTGACGGCGGCGACGTTCCTCTGCAGAGAGTCTGGCGCGTCCAAGCTGCATTGGCTCCTCCTTCTCGGTCTCCCAATCCTTCCTAGTCGGAGCCGGATTGGCGGTGTGGAAGTAGGCATGGCCGCAAGGAGCCGAGGGTGGTGACCGGGTCCGATGACGATTCACCGAAGGCGTGGCCTGGAATTTGCTCCGCTGCCGCTCCTGGAGACGATGATCAGTGCGTACAGCCAGCGCGATGAGGGAGTCCAGATCCAGCGGCAGGTCCAGAGGAACCAGAAGATCCTGAATGGGATCTGATAATCCTTTGAGGAACACATCATACAAAGCAGTGGTGTTCCAGCCGCTATCAGCGGCGAGGGTGCGAAACCTGACGGCATAATCATTAACATTGTCTTTTCCTTGTTTTATGGTACTCAACTCACGCGCCTTTTATCTGTCCGAGGAGAGCGGGTCAAATGCTCTCCTGAGCGCCTGCTTAAACTCCTCCACGGATCCGCAGACCGAGGAGTCTCGGGACCACTCTGCTGTTGCCCACGCTCTCGCCCTCCCAGTGAGGTGAGAAATCATGAACGCCACCTTCGACCGCTGTGTAGGAAATGCTGTAGGGGATAGTTCAAAATGCATTTCACAATCGGTAATGAATGGTCGGCAGTCTCCGAACTCACCGGAGAATTTCTCTGGAGGAGCGAGGCGGGCTGTCATGGCAGGAGCGGGTGACGTGGCTGGCGCCGTGACTGGTGGGTTCATGGCGTGGACAGCAGAGGCAGGTTCGGGTCGAAGCGTGAGGACTTGATCCAACTTGGCGGCCAGGAGATTCATCTGGCTCATGACGGACGCTTTCCAGTCCTCCTCGGATCCAGTGTGTGATCGCAGGTCGCTGTGCAGGGCGATCATCTGCTCCCTCTGCTGGTTGATTCGTGCCTCCTGGGCTCGAATCGCTGCCATCATCTGCTCTGGGTCTGCTGGGTTCATACTGGCCAGTTTGTACTGACAAGGCCTGAGTCTGATCTGAACCCAAATGCAGCACCACAAGACGAAAGTTTCAAAATAAAAGATCTTTAATGGAAAAAGGCAAAACTCAAAATCACTCTTAAGAGGATAAGGCAATAACAAAGTACAACAGAAAATCACTCCACAGAGATTACCAAACAAAGTACTGAACTGAAAATCACTCAGACGGGGCTGAGGCAAAACAAGACATGAATTAAACAAAGTATCAAATGAAAAGGCAAACCTGACAAAGGGAACACTGAGCATGAGGCGTGGGATGACGGACTATACAGACACGACAAACTGGCACAGGACAAGGGAAGACAAAGACATTATATACACGAGGTAATGGGGAACAGGTGGAGACAATCAGGGCGGGGCAGACAATCACAGTGGCGGGAAACACAGGAGGAAGGGCAAGTTACCTGGAACGAAAGGGGAGATGGTTACAAAAGTAAAACAGGAAATGACGAGACAACATGAGACAGGACATAATGCAAAGAAGTAACTTAACGCTTTTTCTTAGTCATGACAGCTTGACACAATACATGGAGTCAACTGTGACTTCATTATACCATGGTTATATGAATGCATTTGTAAATGTGTTGTTTCATAATGAATGGTTGGGAAGGCCTGCTTTGAAGTAACTGAGAAGGTAGTGTATGTATTATCAAGCTACTTACCAGTGCAAGAAAAGCCTCCTTGTTTATTTAATATCATGTTGAATGGAATATCTGGAATTAAGTCCAGGTCTAGCTTAAATCTGAATTAAAAAAAAAAAAAAACCTAAGAAGTTTTCCATCATCTGGTTATGTTTTTGAATGAACTGAAGAGTGTATTTGTCCTTTGACTCAGGGGAAGAATATCCACATTACAGATCTATATGTCTGCCCTACCTGGTTACCACCAGTCAACAATGATCCAATGAGAAGTCTGCCTGTAAGTTTGCCTTCTTGTATCTATAGGCAGTGATTCTTACTGCTGACATATTCATGCTGGATGATTGAAGAATAAATTAACCACTCTTTGACAACAATTAAATTAATTCAGTCATTTTTACAAAGAACNAATACATTGGTTGTGGACTGTTGTGTTTTGGTTTGTTTTTTAAGGGTCAGGCTAATCTGAAGGATGCTGTTGTCATCCCTCTATGGACACCTGGGCTCTTCCAGTTGTGTGTGAGTACCCATTTTTCTTCAGTGATAATTGATGACACGTTGGCTTTTGTTTTGTATCAATACAATTATTTGCCGACATAAACAATTGAAAAGCATTAAAAGCATTTCTCTTGTCTTATTGAAATTCTTGTTTTTTGTGTGTTGCCACTCCTTCTCAAATACTCCCAAGTACTCCTGAGGCTCCTGCAGAAGTATGCCCTGGGGGCACATGTAGCCCTGTTTAGGACACGCTGATGTTTAGCACTATAAGAGACGGTAATGTTATACTTATGAATCATGTTTTCTGAAAGAAAGGCTGTCTTCCTCAGGTTATCAAGCCAGCTCTGAAGGAGATCCTCTTTCTTGACTCACTCTGTTCAAAAAACAAGTCAGCATTTGGAGGCCAGCAATACATACCAATCCTGAGGTCACACAAAGAAAAACTTGTATATTTGGTCACGTTCCTTTGACCTCTCAATTTGCTTTGTTGTGAAAGTAATTGGCATTGTTTGGTTTGAAGAACTGATTTGTTCTCTTGTCCCTCTTCTCTTGTAGCATTGTTCTATTAAATGGATAGGAATATTGCTCAGAACATGTGCCCAGGCCAATGGACGGAGAAGACAGGCGACGATTTGGAGGTATTTATGTCCAGCTAAGTGAGCATGACGTTAAACATATGTCAGTAGTGAAAGTATTAATGTTCCCCTTTTCTTAATTTAGGGTTTCCCGAAGCAGGACTTTGGCATTGACTGTGGCATATTCATGTCAATGGTAACAAGCTCCAGTGCAAATGTCTATATTTTAAAAACAGTTCTACATAGTTATTTTTTGTCAGGATTGAAGCTGTACTCTTACACCACAGGCACTTTCAGTCTCATGTACAGTCTTTATGTGTGTGTTTTAATGTTTTTATTGCCTTTTTCATGGACACATCACTTAAGCCCAAAGCCACTGAAGAGTTGTTTGGGTTTTTCTTTCTCTCTTTCTTCCTTTTTTACAGGCTGCCCTTTACATTGCCCTGGATGCCCAGTTTGATTACACAGTAGTAAGTAGATTTCTGCACTGAACTTAACATCTTCACATTAAATCTTCCCTAAAGCACTGATCAAAACAACTGCTATTTAACTACAATTTCAGCTTGACATGCCTGTTTTGTGGAGGTGGTGGTGCCTGTTGCTTCTTGAGAACTATACCTTGAACAGGTAAAAATAAACCTTGTGTGTCCTTTGTGCAGCCATTTATTTGTGTGTTTGTTGCATGGGTGCAGTGCAGTGTTTTACCTGGTTTCTCCAAATCTTTAGTGATTACCTCAGCCCCTTCTCATTGCCACATACCTCCTATCTTTTTTTCCACCCTGTTTTCTCATGTCCATGTTGCTCATGATTCTGTCACATTTTGCCAGTTTTCTATTGCACACTGACACATTTTGTGTAGTTAGATCTGGTCGAGCCCGTTTTCTGTCTAGTCCTCTGATGCATGATTGTAACACAGAGCTATAAAGACCTGAATGTGAATATAATTGCTCCATCTTTGTATTTATTTATTTTTATGCATGTTTATTTTACAGTTATGGGAAAGTCTTTGCCCACTGGACCATTGAGTGTGAGGCACTCCTCACAGGGAAACATTCTCCGCTCTTCAGGGTGAAGAAGAGGAAGCTTGAGCAGGACACTGTGGTTAGTTGTCAAGAGGGGGGGTTAATACAGACAACTCAAGTTTTGAGTATTGAAGTATTTTGAGAATGGACAGTTTTGTCTTACAAATGCTCGTCTCCATTACAGTTACACTACTTTGAGATGCATAAGGTTATGTTGGCTATATTTCCCCATGATTTATGAATAACTGCATGGAGCACTCAGCTGGTTCAGAATGTATTGTGTCTAACATGTATTATTATCACAGCAGCATGAGCTTGTTTTCACCCTGCAGCCTCTGCTTCATGTCATCCTGTATCTCTTCCTATCCTTCCTGTCTTATCTACACTGTCACTGTCAAATAAAGACAATATGCCAACAAAAGTACTCTTAAAGACAAAATGACAAACTCACTTGTTCAGCCAGCGATACCAGAGAGGTCCTCTGATACCAAACCGCGACAGTGTATGCCAGACCTCAGTAAGGTGTGTGTCTTCCAGACTTCGGAGAGCACTGGGATGAGGTAGGTTTCAAAAAGTCCTACCAAGCACTGCAGAATTACAAAACAAAGGCACGTTCACCACTGTTTGTGACAAAGCGACAAGATGGGTGTATTTATCATGATGTGTATAGCAGCACATAGGAGTATTGTGTATTTAAGAAATTTTAAGTAAACATGTCTTTCTTATTGTTAGACTTTTATATCCAGAGGTTGAAATACTGGAGTGGGTGCAGTGGCAGACATGCAAAGGCTGGCTGCATACAGATTGTGCAGGGAAATACCACAAATATCCAGAAGGTGAGCCATTTGACTGTGGATGCACAGTCATGGATGACAGCCCGAGGTACTACGTCTTCTTGTTGGTGCAATGTGCATTTCTAGTATTACGCAAAAATGATGGCCAAAGCACACACACTTGGATAACAGGTAATTCACATAACAGATAGCTACTGTGTGCCAGATCCAGACACAGCACAGGACCATTTTGTGTCATCTTCGCATTTATTTCCATAAACACTGCTGTTAATATGCTCTGTATCAACGCTTGTCCATGACTTTCTTTGCCTTTAGAGCTTGTGTGATGATCTGATGAATGGGAGGATCCATGGCAGCATCCATCTACCTCGTTGAAACTCGAGCAGCACTTGAAGCCGAGGATGCTACATTTTAGTGACCAGCAGCTAAATGGAAAGATCATTTTATTAAGATAAGATAAGATAAGCCTTTATTTGTCCCACAGTGGGGAAATTCACATGTTACAGCAGCACAGGGGATAGCAGCAGTTAAATATTAAGAACAAATGACAGTCTAAAAAATAACAATCTAAAAAAAGGATATATACAAGTTCGCATTACTTATTTTCACTTTTGAGTATGGATATGAAATATAAAATCTGAAATATAAAAATACATGACCAGTATAAAATATATGACCAGTAAAAATACATAATGGGCCTAAACTGAGGTAAGAAATGACGGCTTAAATACAGAATATTAAATATTAAGTACTAAATACAGAATATTGCACATTGACTTGGTCAAGTATTGCACAGTGAGTGGAGTTACATAAAGAACAAGTATTGCACAAGCGTACTGAGTGTACTGAAAAACAGTATATGGTCCATGGTGTATTGGGAGCAGTGCTGGTTGTACAGTCTAACAGCTGTAGGAAGGAAAGACCTGTGATATTGCTCCTTCACACACTTTGGGTGAAGCAGTCTGTGGCTGAAGGAGCTCTCCAGAGCTGTGAAAGTGTCCTGCAGGGGGTGGGAGTCATTCTCCAACATGGATGACAGCTTGGCCATCATCCTCCTCTCTCCCACCACCTCCACTGGGTCCAGGGGGCAACCCAGCGCAGAGCTGGCCTTCCTGATGATCTTGCAGTCTGTTCCTGTCTGCAGCCGAAATGCTGCTTCCCCAGCATGTAACTCCATAGAAAAGAGCTGATGCAACAACTGAGTCATAGAAGGTCTTCAGGAGCCCCCCCTGCACTCCAAAAGACCTCAGTCTCCTGAGCAGATAGAGTCTGCTCTGACCCTTCTTGTAAATTTTTTTTATTATTGTGTGTAGGAATAAATATTTAGCAATGTAAACAGGTTTAATGATTCTTATTCCACTTTCAAATAGACCTTTGCACTCTTGAGGGCAATTGAGCAGTGTACTGGCATCGGAGGAGGAATGAAGAAAGGGGAGATACAGCTGCTGGATTTTGTCTTTGATGTCATGGTCCCAGAGGTAAGATAGGGAATGTCTGTGGTATTTGTCATGACAGGGAGGGGAGATGGACACAACATTCCTGCAAAGGTCATGTTATCACTGGTGTGAGTGAGTGTTCTGTTTTACACTGGGGACAATATACTGCATGGGAGAAAAATTCAAGCTTCACCTTGGGGAAATTTGGTTCCATACAGCTTATGTCATTTTGGACCAGATAGCTGTGCAAGTTTTGTTTATTTTCATGCATGGGAAGGCAGTAGTGGGAAGAAGAAGAATTTGGAGCAAAATAAGAGTTTCCTGCAGCAGTTTTGCTGCCTGTCCAGACCCTAATCTAGGGTCTCACTCTCCTAGTGACAAGCAGAGCAGGGGTTGTCACACAGAACCTACACCTTTTGATAAACCTGGTTGAGCATACTTGCATGTAATTCAAGGACATGATGTGTGGCTGGCAGATTTTTAGCTCTTTTATTACCGTTCCTTAGTCCAACATCAACATCAACACCAACACCGTATACACTGTAATATATACATTGACACATGTAAACAAAACACCTACACAATCAGAATCACTAAAACACAATAGATAATAAATCATACCTTGTTGGCATTTTGATGGGGCACTCAAAAGTTATTACTGTTTTATGTGACAAAGTACACTCCATTTTCCTTTTTTGTGTACTCTGCCTCTGTTACTCTTTCATTCTAAAACAAGTAAATAGAATTATGATGACTACTAATGTTAATAAAAAGAACATGGATTAGAATAAATTACTATGTAAGCATTAGATTATAATAAATTGTACATGAAATATACACAATGCCTTTTACACTATCTGTTTTTCAGATTAACATCAAAGTACTGGAGGCATAAGGACTAAGCCGGTACCATGCAGAGATCGTCATGGCCAGTGGGAGAAAGTTTTGATTTGTTTGTTAAGATGAACTCATGGGGCAGAAGTTTAGCTCAGTTGGTAGAGCGTCTGCCCCATGTACTGAGGCTGTTAGTCCTCTGCAGCAGCTGCTGGTTTGAGTCCCGCCTGTGGCCCTTTGCTGCATGTCATCCCCTCTCTCTGCCCCCTTTTCCTGTCTATTCCTGTCCTGTCAAATAAAGGCAAAAAGTCACAAAAAATAACTTTAAAAATAATGTTGAACTGTAGTGATGTGTCTTGTGTCTTTCTCTTTGTTTTGATGAATAAGGGGGACATGTCTCATGCAATTTTTGATATTAGTTCTAGATAAAGATAGATAGTAGATAAACATGATGAATAAAGCAGTTTAAATTGAGTCTCTCAGCAGATTTTGGAATTTGAACACAAAAAGTTGTTCTGGACTTTCTCTCAGTCAAATCCACAGTTTTGCCACAGTGTGACAGTGTTCCCTGTTACCCACTTCCAAAAGCTTTGGGGGGGAAGTTACAGAGGAGGAAGCACATGATCTGGGAGCTACATGGATGAGAACATGGTTTGATTTGAATTTCTTATCAGATTGAGGAATTTGAAAAAAATTGTGGGCTGGTGTGAGTGACACACCATGTTAACTAACACTGTGACAATATTTAGTGTTCTATACCTGCTACACTTTGGGGAAAGTTGTTTGTGCTTGGAAGCACGTAATCTGGCCTGAATACTAAGGAGAACATGGTTTGATTCGAATTTCTCATCATGTTTGAGAG
>JBBMOC010001491.1:0-11450 GCA_037975185.1 Centropyge bicolor | reverse complement strand
GCCAGATGCTCCTTCATGCTGCCGGCTGCAGAGCTGCTGTCCAGCAGCGTGAGCAGCAGCACGCTGACCGACACTGGCGACACAGCCAGAGGAGAACTCAGCACAAACTCTCGACCTCCAGAAAACTTACAAAACCAGAGTCACTGACAGACTCTGAATCTGACGTGAGAACATCTGTGCTTTATTTACCTTTGACTATAGAAAACGAATGAAAATAAAACATATGGAACAGTGTGATTGAAATGGAATGCAGCAGAGTCTGTCTTGGACTTTGTGCATTGATAAAAATCTGTCATCATCGTTTCATCATGAAGTGATGAAAGTAAAGCTGCACCCATCGAAGCCTGGAGCTCAGAAGCAGAACTGCTGTCGTATCGTCAGCGACTCCAAACCGCAGACGAGGAAAGAGATGAAGGAAGTGAGAGCAGCAGAATGTGCACCAACAGCACATATTGGAAAACACAGAGTGAGAAAGCGGCAGCTGACGGCTCAATCTGATTTTAAAGATTCTATTTGATTGTATTTTTTTTGCCAAGGTTTTTGGATGATAAAAGTTCACTCTTTCAGTGTTTTGTTGAAAATAAGAGAAAACACAATTTTGCTGCTTGACACTCACATAATTTCCAGTTCACAGCATGAGGCTCCATCTCAGTTTGGAAGCTTGTCTTCTCTTCGTCTTCAGTGACATGAGGACGAGAAACAGAAAGACGAAGGAGACAAAGTGTTTAAATCCTGACAGAAGTTTCATCTCACACACTCACAGTTTTTAAGTATTTCTCTGCATCTCGACATCGATGCAAATGAAGGAAACCTCTTTTTTCGAGGCTAAAATAAAGGTTTTGAATTAAATTTCACATCAATTATTTCTTTGTCTCATTTTGAGTCGGCTGATGTTATTTTATATTTTTCTTCCTTTTACATGTTACATATATTTCATTTTGCATTTAATGTTTTCAGATTGATTTAAATCTTTTTTTTTCTCTGGTCGACTGGTGCAGAAGTTGCTCTTTCACAGATGTAACTCAGGGTCTAGGTTCATTTCATCTTGTATGAGCTACATAATGTTTTGTAAATGAACTCCTCATATTATTAAAATATTAACAGTTTTTATGCTGATAAATTCAGAGTCAGATTTTCATGATAGTTACATAGAAATGTCAGGTTCCTACCTCTCCAGGAGCTGATCTGACACCATCTGCTGTGGCAGTGAGCCGTCCTGGAATCACTGCCTTCTTATAGACTGTACATTCTCTCCGTTCGTCTCGTCCCTCACCTGACCAGTCTGACCTCAAGGCTGGGACTTCCTGCATGTTTGCTTGTCAGTTTCATTATTTACAAGCTCTTCCAATCAGGTGGTCAGCAGCCGCCGCCCTGGTCTCATGATCCGAAAAATTTACAGTGACTCAACTGTGGCTTTGCAAAGGAACTTTGGCAGAAATACAGCCACAACAAGGAAACAAGTCTTTCTTTCAATCAGCCTTTCATCATGGCTTTAATTTGCCAACCACATGGATTCTGATGTGAACGCTGAAAACTGAGGCTGCTTCCTCATCAATGATTTGATTTGGCCACTCACAACAATTATACACCCAGATTTGCTAAAGTTAAAGAGTGTGAAAAGGAAAAATCAAAATCATATCAAGGTCTATGTCACCGTATCCACCAACCCCATGTTCTGGACCACTGATGAGTGAGGGGCATGGATCCTGTGACAGAGTGGCAACCTGGTTCAGGGCTCCAGCTCCTGCAACCCTGAACTGGATGAATATAGATGATGGACGGGCGGTGGAAAAATACTGTAAATGGATACTGTAGATGTATATTAACACTTTGTAGGACACTCACTGAAATACTGAAATTCAACCTTAGAAATTTATTGGAGGACACAACAAAACTTTATTTCTGTTGTAGCATTTTTCACAATTCTTTACTTTTGTAAATTCTGTGGAAATGACCAAAAATAGCCACTTGCCTGATAATGAGCTAAAATTATTTCCAGTCTTCTTTGTGAAACACTTTTATTTTTCTTATGTGAACTCAAGTTGTTATGAAAAAAACATATTCAAACTGCACAGACAGGTTTGATTCATATTTTATTCTGAAGTGTCTTATCAACATACAGACACAGATGTTGCACACAAGCTAAAGCTCATCACGTGCTGGACGTTTAGCAGGTTCTGAAATCAAGAGCGCCGCTTGGTTAATGTTTGTCGCGGCCCTGATTGCAGATTTCATTGAGGTCTCGATCCAAGCGTGAGGAAAGGCCGTGTGCTCGCCGGCAAAGTGCACCCTGCCCTCGCTCCTGAACAGCTCCTGAGAGTACTCCAGATGCTGGTAAGGCGTGAAGAGAGCGAAGGCGCCCAAGCTGTAAGGATCTGCGCTCCACCTCTTCACCACCACCCCGGTGCACAGAGACCTGACACGCTGGCCGTGGATCTGCACCAAGTCTCTCAGGGCCAGCTCTTTTAACTCTTCATCGCTGGCGCCCAACAAGAGGAGGGAGTCGTCAGACCAGGTGTAGGAAGCCAGGAGGACACCGACGCTCTTATTTGCTGGGAAACTGTGGCTGGGGTAGTAGATGTACCGAGACGGCCCGTCGGTGATGCTCTTTCCTCCTCGGATGCCGTCCGACTCCCAGAATTTCTCTCTGAAGGTGAGGATGATTTTAGTGGAGCTCTCATAGTGAACTGCCCTCAGTGCCTCCATCTTTCTGATGGAGAGAGCAGGTTCAAAGTCGATGAAGAGAGCAGCTTTGGCCGTGGTTGTTACCAACACCACATCTGCAGAGAGGTCCATCAGAGAGGGCCGGTGGCCTGTCTGATAGGAAACAGTCACTCCTGTATCTGAGTGGCTGATGCGTTTGACCTTGGAGTTGAGGAGGATGGGGACATCGAGGACGGTCAGAAAAGCTTTGGGGAGGAGGTCTGAGCCACCTGTTATTTCCTCGTACCTTCAAAACAAAGTAAATACTCTCATACACATGCACTGCCGCAGAGCGATGTGAATTTGTAACCTGTCCGTATGCTGTGGTCAAAGACAGTGTTCAATATTTAGATGATTGTAAACTGTTCGGAAGTTGCAGATTGGGAGAAGAACCTGCAGCCATTCATTTCTATTGGGTTGATTTGACAGCAGATTTGACTTCATTTTTCTGGTTTGACAAATGCTCTGCACACTACCGGCCCAACACAGTGGACCATTCAGGACTGAAGAGCTGGACATTTCCCTCAGAGTGGGTAAAATCCAAAGCAGAGCTAAGGAAACAAATACTGGAGAACAAAACTCCAAATGAATGCTAATGTGGCTCTGTGTCTGCTGGATGAGCAATAAAGCAATACTTCCTTAACATGTTGGCCAAACAGTTCAAATGATAACAATCCAATATGTATTTATCATTGCACAGCTGATGTACAGATAAAATCAGAAATGTAGAAAATGGTGTCATCTGCAAAGAAGTTAACACCTTCAGTTTCCCAGACCTTTCATGCCTACTGTTTGATGTCATGCACTTTTTCTCCCTATATAGTTAATTTTTAACTCTTCTGTGAAAAAATGATTCCCATTTTAAACAGTTGTGTGAAATATGGCCTCACTTGGTGTTGTCACTGATGTCAGTCTGGTCATAGATCATCTCACTCAGCGCTGTGTACATGAGGCTCTGTTCGTTAAGCAGGTCTCCGATCATTCTCAGCGCCTCTGAACTCAGACCTCCTTCTTCTTTCAGATACTCCTGTTAAAAAGACAAAGCCATGCTGAAAGGAAGCTGCCTTGCTTCCTCTGTTTCCACCCAGTTCTTGACAATTTGTGTAAATTTCTGTTTAGTTCACAGCAAAACATTGAAAACTGCTGGACAAAATACATAGAAATATATATGGACTAATATATGGCCATTTAAGAAAGTCATTAATAATTCAGGACATCACATTGTGTTTTACCTTGACAGAATAATGGTCATATTTCCTCAGTGCAGCCCTGCAACCATGAGCCTCCACTTCCTCTTTAACCTACGAAAAAGAAAAGGAAAAAATCACCGAAACATCTGTACCGAGCTCTTAGTTACCAGGCGCTTCATGTTTCAGACAGGCTAAAGCAGCAGGTTCATTGTTTTCAGGCCTTTTGACCCCTCCCTCAGAGTTGCCTACCTTCTGCAGAGCTTGCTGCAGCAGCTCGTCAGCTGACTTTCCTTTCTCACTTCTCCGCACCTTGTAGTCCAGGACATCGGGGTTTGCTTGCACTGCGTACGTCCTCTTCCGCAGTCCATTGACCAGGTAAAAGGTGTGTGGATCGTCCATGATGAACTCATTCAGCTCGAGCCCCAGTTCTTTAGCAAACCAGTGGACGATGCTGTTGACAGTTAGCACAGTTAGCTTGTGATGGCAAGGTCTCATTAGTTTACTGTTTACTGTAGGTCGGTTAAGTAACAAACAAACAAGGCAGCTCAATTAAAAGAAATTACTTCAACTCACTGGTGAAAACTCGGGATCCTCATGGCTCCCAGTTCAGCGTACCAGCCCTCTTTCTCGTTCCTGTAGGTCTCCACCCGTCCTCCGACACGACCACTGGCCTCCACTATGGTCACCTTGTAAGCCAAACAGATAAATGCAAATAGATAAATACAGGTAAGGTCATTCATGTAAGGTGTCAAAAGTAGTGGTAATAGTAGTAATGTAATACTGTTACGTAGTACTGCTGTTGCAGCTGCCATTGCTGTACACCTGTTCCTGCTGCTACCACTCTAACTATTCTTGCTCGTACAAGTACTGCTAGTTATACTACTTTTACTTCTGCTGCTAAAAGTTATTACCTATAATTGGTTTTCATCCAAACTTCGATGTTACCGATTTAAAAAGGGAGATTCATGATTCAGTCAGGAAAAGGAAGGAACGGGCTGACCATGAGGGGCCCTAAAGACCCCCCACTATTTTGTGGTACAGCACTAATACATAATATGAACTGAACTGACAGGGGCCCGAAGGTAGCGCCCGCATTTTTTCCTGATATTGAGGCTCTTTCTATTGGAGGGGTGGGGGCTGATCGGGGGCCCTGCAGCTCAATCTTTCGCTTGAGGCTTCTTAGCAGATTTGACAGCACAGAAAACGTTTGTTGTCATGAAGAGTTTTTTTTATAGTAACATGTATTGCATGTCAGTCTGTGTCTGGTACCTTGTGTCCTGCGTCCTGCAGTAACTTGGCGGCCGTCAGTCCGGCCACGCCGGCGCCGACGATGACGACGTGCTGAGAGGTGTTTGTGTGCGGGAGGCCGGTCTTGGCAGTCTGCAGCAGCTCCTCGTAGTCTCTGTCCTCCAGACAGTCGGCCAGATGCTCCTTCATGCTGCCGGCTGCAGAGCTGCTGTCCAGCAGTGTGAGCAGCAGCACGCTGACCCACACTGGTGACACAGTCAGAGGAGAACTCAGCACACACTCCTACAGGGAACTTTGAGCTAAATGTTTGAATCTCTGTTGGTTCAGGTTCAGTACTCAGACGCCCTGTTAACTAAGAGCTGAAGTCTAGTTGTGCAACCAGATGTGAGGCATGTAACTTAACAATTAGAGACACATGAGGAGAAACGTCCAACAGTCCATAAAGTTTCTCTTCAAAACAAAAACAAAACAATGTTACAGGGAGTTTTTCTGGTCAAGTCAATTTTTTAAAACCTGTGTCAGATATGTTCCTGTGATTTCCAGCCTCTCCTCACTGACTGCTACAGTGATGGAACCATAACTGTCTCAGTGTAAAACTCGGACTAGAACTTTCTGCAGTGGGTCTGAACTGAGGACCGGATGAATGAAGGACCTGGTGAGAGGAAACGAGCACTTTCTGCACATATTCAACCCTCTGACAGCTTCATTCACAGTGTGTCTGACTGCTCTGAGGATCTTTACCACAAACTCATCAGACTGAAAATCACAATAAAATTGTTCACATGATCAAAATTAAGGGAGTTAATGTTTGATGATTTTGCTGGAAAATACTCACATAATTTCCATTTGTCCTCACACAGATGCATCTTACTTCTTAAGTGTATCTTCTTTCCCTCCTGGGTTTCATGAAGGTGACAAAGACAAAGAGAAGAAAACAGAAAACAACGTGTTTCAGTCCTGACTTCTCTGTGTGAGCGCTCTCAGCTGCTCCTTGATGCTCTTTTATATTTAGACTGAATGTAGTTCTGTTGAAATGATTCAAACAAATACAAGCTTTTTAATAAAATGGCAGATTCTCACCCTCTGAGGAGTCTAACTGTCCAAACCTGATCCTGGAGTCACTGAACGTGAAATCATGACTTCTCACCGTCTGACTGGTTTGACACCTCAGAATCAGGTGACCTGAAAACTGATAATAACTTATCACCAAAACCACTGTGGGTCCAGTCCTGTGACGGGAACACGGCCAAACATGAACTGAAAGGAGGAAGTACACATCACATTCTTTCAATTGATTCATCTTGGATTTCCTTCTCTAACCACATGAGTGTCCTTCAGGCTGTGTCACATTTCCACATAAGGGTGTGACGACACTTGTTCTTTCCACAAAGAGAAACACTTTCACTTTGACTGCAGAGAATTTTGGAGTTCAGACTTTAGAACTTTGAGCCTTTTTATTTCTCGTCGAGCAGAATTCAATCATTTGGTTGAAAATAAACAAAATGTGAGAGAGATTTTTTTAGTTGTATTTTACAGTCAGTCAATCAACAGGATTAAAGGCAGAGAAACCAGCTCATGAGTCTCTGAGAGCAGCAGCTTTACAGGAACCATCCTCAACAACTGCATGAACTGGTCCATTAGCCACGGCGCTAACGAGCTTGCTAACTCACAGTCAATGAAACGATAAAGAAGCTGAGCGAGCGTGTTGGCAGCTTGCTAACATGTTAGCCATTAGCCTGTGGTTGTGGAGGAGTGAAGGAGAATTGACATGTTTAAATGAACCAGGTGATGATGACGACACACGATGCTTCCAGCCCTCATTCAGTCCCAGGAAGAGCAGGAGCATGACGCTGGTCAAAGGTAAACGGAGCCTGAGGTTTTACAGAACACACCACCCTGACATGTTCGACACGACCTTCACACGCTGTGACAGCAGCTACATTCATTTATAGTCTCCTCATCAGTGGCCTTTCAACGTACGAGACATGAGCTGTGTCACGTTCGGTGGATTCTTACCCTGTTGACCACAGCGAGTCTGCTTCAGGTGGAGTCAGCAGTCGACCACAGTGGGTGAATTTAGCTGCTCTGTTCCTGTCGACTGGCTTCTCACACGTGTGGACAGAGAGCAGTGGAACCAGTGGCTTTAACTGTCAGACCGCGACCAGCTGACGCTTCTTCAGAAATGAACAGAGACGCTTCAGTCGACTGCACGACGAAGCACATCGGCCTGTTATAAACCTCCATGTGCCTCCAGCCCTGTCAGTCCAGCTCCCTGAGACACTCACATGAACCTGCACAACATTAACTGTATGAAGAGTTTTAATATGTAAGCCAACGCACACAAGCTGAATCTATTTGCTCCTCCACATTATTTGTACAGAAAGGACTTGACATCAGGTGTGAAAGAGTTCAAAGCTTTTCCTTAATATAGATTGTTCAGTTACAATAACAACACTTGATGTAACTGAGTCACTTCATGCTGATGATGATTGAACTGTGAACATGTCTTTTAAATCTGCTGCTCCACTCAGCCGTCACTCAGCCGTCACTCAGCCGTCACTCAGCCGTCACTCAGGAACCTGTAAGACACACAGATGAAACACAGGTTCAGAGCATTGAGCGCAGCACAGAAATCCTGAGTTACACATGACTGTCAAAGGTCAGAGCCTGAAAACCAAACAAACACTGATGCACGTTGTCATGGTTCCTTATTAGATATAATCCATCCAAACTCATATATATAGTATTTAGTGTATATATATATGTGTTAGAGCAGAATATTTTCTCACTCGAGGCGTCCAGCTACATGAGCGCTCACGAGGTGTAAATACAATCTGTCCAGTCTGTCCCATCCATCCCATACAGAGTGTCCTCAGTCTCACCTGCTGGACTGTGGAATAGAAGGGGGCCTCGGTTGAAGGGGGGTCGGGACCTGCCGCCATGCTGGATGCTCCTGAGTCTGCTTTGGAAACAGATGGAGTTAACCTGAACTATTCACCTACTTCACATCAGTTACCAGTCAAACAGCGTGAATCTCACCCAGCTGTTGAGATTCATCCAGGCCGAAGGTGTAGTACAGAGATCCAGACATAACCTCCACCTCATCTGAGGGAAGGAGACCGCTTCAGTCAGCCTCAAACATCCACACTGACGGTGAGTTGGAATATATGACAATAAATAACACTGTGCAAATGTTAAACTGTAGCTGTATGCTAATCTTGGCCAAATGGAAGTGAAGCCCACCTGAACATGTTGTTTATGTGTGATAGCACCTGTGGGCGCATTATGGCTTCAATTCAAGGACTTAATTAGTAAAATTTCAATATTTTCAAACCTTAAACTTTCCCAAAAAAAAAGAAGTGTGAGATGAGTGTGATGAGAAAATGTGAAACGACAGAGGAAGTTTAAACTGACTCATGTCTCCAGTTCATGACCTCCATGACCGTCTCTGTGGTCTGAGTCCAGGCAGATACTGTCTGTGATACATGTTGTACATGTGTGTTGTGCTGCTCAGAACACGTGTGAGTGTCTGTGCTCGGCCTGAGCTGGTAAAGTCAAATGAAAAACAGTGACGAACCTCTCCTCTTGTTCTTTCTCACGACAGCGTACGTCACTGTGTTCCCATCAGCTGCTCTCCCCCCGACAGACACTGAAAAACAACTGTGCTTCAACTCACAGCAGCTGGACAGACAGAGCCACAGACGGACAGACGCTTCAGTCCATCAGCTCTTTATGAGGCTCTTTGCTCCGTCGAGCAGAATCTGTCTCACTGCTCCAAACATTTAACAGTGAAAAGCAGATTCATGTCGTCTCTCTTGTTGAGGATTCGCCTGTCAAACTCACTGTGTGTGGACATGATGACTTGACCTCATGCTTGATTTTATATCTGTTTGTTTGTTGACTTGTCTGGAACAGTTTTCTGCTGCACAGAGTGTGACATGTGGTAAGATCACAGTTTAAAGTAAACAGAAGGAGAGCTGGGCTGCCAGGATGCTGAATCCTTGGCTGTAAGAGAGCGCCGTCTACCAGCACTCATACTGCGTCACAGTGCCACCTACAGGAGGAAGGCAGTACTGCAAGTAGCAAAGATGTTGGTGAAATGTCACTGTACCTCTGTTCCTCTGACGAGTGTTCAGGTAAAATAGTCCAGACACCAACAGCAGGACCAACAATAACACAGTGACAAGGATCCACGGAGTGGGACTGGAGGACGAAGGACTGGAGGAGGCAGGAGTGGAGGAGGTAGGAGTCAAGGAGGCAGGAGTCAGGGAGGTAGGAGTCGAGGAGGTAGGAGTCGAGGAGGTAGGAGTCGAGGAGGTAGGAATAATCTCTTTATGATCCTCTGGAATTACAACAGAAAGCACTGTGACCTGGAATGTTCTGTAACATCATGAGAGGTGGTTTAAAGTCTAAACTGGTTTGAACAGAGCTACAAAACTTGAAATATTCACTTCTAAAATCCACCTTTCAAGTTCATTGCACTCAGATACAACCTTGACTCCAAAGACGTTGAATCTCTTTGTGAAACATAAATAAAAATAGAATCCAATCATTAAAAATTTCCACCACATGTATGTATAAAATCATTATATATTATAGAAGTTACTTTACAACATGACTGAGTCTCACCTGTGACGAGCAGCCAGCTCTCTGCTGATTCTCCCATATTGGAAATGCTACACTTGTAGAGGCCTTGGTCCGACCTGGAGAAGCTGTGGATGAGCGTCTGTCCTGTGGAGCTACTCTGGATGAGGAGGCCATTTCTATAGAAATGAGCTGTGTGACTGGAGGAAGTCTTGTTCCTGCAGCTCAGAGTCACAGCTTGTCCCTCCATCACAGGAAGGACAGAACTCTCCAGGATCACAGACCCGTCTGAACCACAAGTGTGAGTTAGAGCTGAACTCAGTACGAGTCACTGACAGACTGTGTTCAGGTGAACCTACCGGTGACAGTGATGTTGACGCTGTTGCTCCTCTTCCTGTCTCCGGCCTCACACCAGTACTCTCCACTCTCGTCCGGATAAACATTTCGAAAGAAGCAGGACGACCCTGCTGACGTCGCGCTGTCAGCGGTTCTGCAGGATGGTGCCTCCACTTTGAACCTGTGTGCAACCTTCCAGCTGACTGAGCCGGACGACCAGTCACAGTGTAAAGACACAGGATCGTACTGGAAGAACTGCAGTTTGTTTGGGACGACTCGAAGAGACACGGAATCTGAAACAGGAAAAGACAGAGTTGGTCTCAAATTATGTACAAACTCCTGGAATATGTACAACAAATAAAGGCAGTGCCACCACTGAAGATATGCTCCAAAAACATCCAAAAACCACATCCTTCAGAGTAACTGATCAGGATCACTAAGCAGCTGCCTGGTACCTACCTGCCTCCTGGTCAACTGCACAGAGCAGGAATAAGGCTCTCATCACTGCAGGGACAGAAGAGACGAGCTCAGCATCAGACACATTTTCTACAGCTGCTCTCACAGGTCGGTGAATTGTAAAGAGTGTCACCAAGAGCTTCCTCTGAATAAACCCTGTGAAACATCACAGAACTGTTCTAACAGGACGACTGACTTCAAAGCGTCAGTTGGTTTTTATGAAACAGAGTCATGACTCACTCAGTCGGACGCAGAGAGCCGCCGCCTCCATGTCGCCCTGCTGTCAGACTAGATGGAAACCTCAGAGTCAGAGCTGCTGTCCTGGTAGAAATAGCCTCAGTGGTTAAGTGAACTATCAGAGGGCGGAGCCAAAGAACAGACAGACTTACAAAGGTAAAGAACCTCCAGCCAAAATGTCGATGAAAACATGAACTGACATGACCTGGTTCATGCTCATGTTGGGAACAGTTGTCTCAGCCAGGACACTCATGGCTCACACTGCTGGGGATGTATGGGTAAACCCAGGATTCTCTTCAGAGGTGTTGCACTGGACTTGGCTCCATGAACTCTTTGTTGTCCTGCGCTGCCCCCTGCAGTTCACCAGTCACACTGTAGGAAAACTCTCCCGACAGGATGAGACGGTTCACACAGACACACATGGAGCTGATTCTGGCCATCAAGATATTAAATAACATCATGAAATGATCCTTTTTATTCAAATATTAACACACAATAGAATAGTAGGATGGTCATGATACACTTTAATTTTTACATTAAAAAAAAAAAAATTTCACTCAGAAAGAACAAGCATTCTGCTGAGACTGAGTGATGGTGCCCCCCAGGGGGCGACAGAGCCGCACTGAGCCAGGAGCTGATTTCAAAGAGCTGCAGTGACTGAGCTTAAGGGCTGCTCCTGTAAACAGGTTTCAGACA
>JBBMOC010001490.1:0-11460 GCA_037975185.1 Centropyge bicolor | reverse complement strand
TCAAATGACTGCTGGATTCAGGAGTCCCTGTGTGTGTGTGTGTGTGTATGTGTGCGTGTGTGTGTGTGCGTGTGTGTGTGTGCGTGTGTGTGTGTGTGTGTGTGTGTGTGTGTGTGTGTGTATGGGCGTTTCTGTATAAAGCTGAGGGGGTTCTTTGCAGAGGCTTTGATTCATACTTGACACTGTGCTAATGAGAGAAAAAAACTGTCACTTCACAGCGCTAATTTGGGTGTAATATCCCAAAGTCAGCCAATCCACCGAGGAGAGGAGAAAGAGAAAATTAAGCATCTGCTTCATTTCCCTAACTGGCCGTAGCCAAACTCATTAACAAGAACTATGCTCATACAGAGAGGCTCCATCGTAGCGAGGGTCCTCATAGAGACACACACACAGCCAGTTAGGAAGGAGAGCACGTAGCAGACCATAAAGTCTGCATCACACCTCACCTCCATTTACAGAGCCACAGAATCCGGATCAGGGGAATCACACTACAGCAGCAGATTAGTGACATTAACTTGAAGGAAGGCTTCATCATATCAAAGGGACTGATGGGGACATACTGCTGCTGACATGAGGATCCTTCATTAACCTCTGTGGCCATGACGGCGAGCTGCAAGGTCGGCTGAAAACAAAGCTGCCTGTCAGGCTGTGGAGCTGCCTGGAAACAGTCCCGGGTCACTGGAAGCCAGAGCTGAGCGCCAAACAAAATGGAGGCTGCCGTCGCCGTGGAGCCGCGGACGGAGTTCAGAGAATGTTTGTAGCCACGGCGACAGCGGCGCTCTCAGTTAAAGAGGTTAGTGAGAGTCAGAGGAATCAATTAGCTTTGGATGGGGCCAAGTTCTTAAAATTCATTAGTGACAGCCTAATTACAGAGGAACAATGGGCTGATAATTACATCTGCAATAATTAATACACTTATTGTAACAAAAGGAGCGTTGAGAACACAATCAGCAGCTAATAGCTTATTACTGAGTTGATACCATCAGCAGTTCTATAATGAGAGATGACAGAGAGCTGGAAGACTGGGGCCTGTGTGGGGAGGGACGGGGTCTGCTGCTACAGAGGTTTAACTTCAGGATGTATGAATGCTGGCAAAGACACACATAACTGTGAATGAAAAATATCAATAAGTTCATAAGCTTCATGCATTTTGTGATAACAGGCGTTTTCTGAGAGTTCTGTGGGAATAGAATGGACTTGTGTATATTTTACATGCAGTTATGGGTCCAGTCCAGTTTTGCTGTAGTTTAAAGTGTTTTTGTTATTTCATGAGTTTTCAGGTTAATTGACTGAATGAGGGATGCAGATTTTGAACAAGAAGAATCATGGCTATCTTACTGAGTATTTAATTGGTTTAAAACAGTATTAATTTGTGCTGTGTGTTTATCTGCTGCCTACACCTGTTTAGCCTAATTTAATTCAAATGCTCGTATCACTGTAGAAATGTAATAGTTGTTACAACAGTTTGCCTTGTTTGAGAGAATGTGATTTGTTTCTTGTTTTAAATTATTTCTGCTTTAGGGCCTCATTCATGCATAGATCCCACCCCTCACGTTTACAGGAACACTTGTTTGGAATGAAGATTCATCGGTGGAGCTGAAGCCATGTGGATTCTTCCTGATGCCCCACAGCCATGACGATCTAATTAATTCATTATAATTAACAAGCTTTCCTAAACAATATTTTAGGGCCCAAATAACAGCACGACACGAAGCCGTCTCGATGTCTCTATATGAAGTGGCTAAACTGAATCCTATAATAGATACCACTCATTATCTCTGTATTTTTTTTTGGCATTTCTTCAAGACTCCCACCATCCATTGCACTCTGCAGTATCCATCTTGCTGGTAATTGAAACCCATGAGAGGAGGGTCCTTTTTAATTGATTGTTGTGTGCTTGGCAGGTAGCACAGGAAACCCTGGGCCGTGATCAAGGGAACTATAACTGCTCATTATGGTGTAATAGCATAAGATGTCCGCAGGGAAAGTCATAAACCATCTCCTCATTATTACCCCTGCACCTTTGCTGGTGTGAAACGGTGACGTCGTCCACGGCGGCACAAATGCAGAACAGGCCCGTGAGATGAGGCCGTCTGCCCTGTTCTCAGCTGCCTTGGCAGATGTCAACACATGAACGATCGTCCTTGGTGAAACCTCCAGTGGGTCGGGGGATATGTGGTTGGGTATGATGTAAGATGCAGGAAACGATGAGTCCTTGAGAGAGCTGAAAAACTTGTCATGTTTGCTTGTGATCACAGATGCTGCTGTAGTTTTAAATATTCAAGAGGCAAATGCATCAATGTCTGTTTTAGATGTTGACCAACGTTTGCCAACCATCACCTTCAAAAAGAACATTCACTAAGGATATGACTAAGTTATAGTTATAGTGGATAAGTCAATATTATTATGTGAAATTTATCAATGAGCTGTAACTAATTTGCCCTCAAGCTCAAGATAAGGTTAGAAGTTAAGTTGTTTATTGAAGCTGTTGGAGCAGATGAACTATATGTAAAACAATTAATACAATCAGGCTGTAAAAACATGTATGAAAACAATGTTATCAGACACAAATGACAAACTAATTTGTCTGTCCATCCCTTTAAAAAATGTCCGACACCTTGCAGCAGCAGCAACGAGCAGCAACACACAGGAAGGAAAACCAAACACATGATCTTACAGAGTCTGTTGACAGGATGCTGCAGGACGCTGAGAGCCTTCGTTCAAAACCTGACTCCAAAAAAAAAACAGCATTGTGGTAAAATATGTATTAAAATATTAAAGATTAACAAATGATCTTAAATGATTCACTGTGTATTTACTGAAACACTTGTAGGAAACAGATCCTGGTACAATAAAGAGTTTGTGGAGCTGGATATTTTCCCCTGCTCTCTCTCTCCTCTCCTTTGCTCTGGGTTCTGCTCGTTGTTGGCTTCCATATTTCAATCAAGGACACATGAGTTGTAAAGTTTATTTCCATCACAGTTACTGTCTCAGAGGTTTTCACAGGCTGGCACAATCACATTCCTTCACCAGGGCAAGAAAAACATGGGAAACATAACCTGCAGACACTGTGGACACGACAGCCAACGATTCCAGGGGAAACTATTCTACATATAAAATATCTGAGCTGAGAGAACAGGAGAACAAACCAGCAACAGAAAGATGTGATACGACGGTGCAGCAGATCATGAAAATGAATAGCAACAGAGAAGAACAGAAATAAATAAGCCAGAGAGTCTCTGACAAGGTCACAGCACAAACCCTCCTGAACAACACCACCAGCGTGATGATGCACAGTCTTTAGTACACGTCAGTGAGGGCAGCACCTGCAGCGCTGCCAGGAAGAGCTGGTGAAGGGCTTCGGCTGCCGGCGCTGAACAAACAGTCAATGGCAGCATCTGCATCGGCTGCCAGGCAGCAGCCCCGGTGTCCCACATCTGGGAGAGAGGAGACACAGACACAGACACAGACAGAGGACAGACAGGCAGACAGGGCCGGTGTCCCACATCTGGGAGAGGAGACACNGAGACACAGACAGAGGGCAGACAGGCAGACAGACAGAGGGCAGACAGGCAGACAGGGTCGGGCTGCGGACACTCACAGGTGGAGCACATGTAGCATAAAGCTCAGTTTATTTTCACTTCCTCACATCCTCATGTGAAGCCTCAGCGCTCGCTCCTCGCTGGGCTGAAATGAGTGGAAGTCATTGCTTCTATCGACCTCTCAGTGTCTGCCAGCACCTCGTGCATCAGCGCAGGAAGCAGCTGGAGGCAGAGCACTGAGTCACGCCTGGATCGGACTGTGTGTCTGTCCGTCCGTCCGTCCGTCTGTCTGTCTGTCTGTCAGACAGGTGTATTGACTTTCATTCACAGAACATATCTCTCCGTTTGCTCAGGGTAAATGTTCGAGCTATGACTATGCTTGACTGATGCTGTAGATCTGCCTGAAACTAAAGTAAATATTCCTCTGGTGAGCGTCTCCGGACAGGTAGCTCCTGGCTGTCAGCGGGACGTTGGCCTCTCTATTACACCTGGCAGATAGCCTGACTGCTACTTACACCTCCTTACATCCAGGTCTGTGTTTCTGACAGCGAGGCCTGCTCCACCTCCACATTCATCCATTTCTTGGGGAAAATATGTGGACACATTTACAATAGGTATCATCATGTCTCGTCAATACAGTTAATTATGTCCACTATTTTTTTATAACCTCACCCTTATTTTTCACACTCCTTGCCATCATTTCTCGCCTGTCAAATCCAGCCCACACTTTCCCTCTCTTTCACTGGGGTCTGCCAAGGCCACGAGTAAATTAGCTCATGACAGATATCATTTCAGATGGGCTGTATAACAGGTGAATGAGTTCCACACAGACATCAGCACAGACCTCTGTCTGAGTGAGACAGGCCTTCGTTAGTCCCTCCAGCTAATGCTCACACCCTAAATACACAGTGTGGTGCTCTGGTGTTCATTGTCAAAATACATCTCACACATCCACTAAACTCAGGTTATAAATAAGAAGAGACAGGAATGGGCTCTGGTGCTGCAGTTTCATTTCACATCCACAAAAGATTGAGCCGATGTAAATGAAGTTCCAGAGGGTGATGACGTACGTCACCACCTGAGTGCATGGAATCTGTGTTTACACCAACAATCCCTGGCATTTTGACTGCTTACCTGACAACAAGGTAAGGAGTTAACACTGTTGCCTAACAACTAGAAGAGTTCAATTTTTTTAAGTTTGCATGTTTGGGATTCAATTATCATCAAAACATGTATATTATTTACATGGCTTAGAGCCGCGGGTGCTGCTCCTCAGGGATGGGTCAAATGCAAAGATCAATTCTCACTACAATGCAGGTGATTGTGTGACAATAAAACCTGATTTTGATTTGCAATGGCGCCTGTAGACACAGCTCTCTAAGTCAGTGGGCATGGCACAAAATGGCAGATACTGTGTGTGTGTAAATATCACCTGCCTGCTTGGCTGCACTGTGTATCTAATTTATTAACCAGGTGACTGAAATGGTCCTGTTAAAAAGGGAAAAACAACAAACATAAGAACCAGTTTTTAAAGCTTTTTAAAGGAAGCCAGAGTTTGGTCAGATTAAGAGGATGAACTCATTCTGTTTCTTTTGTTTGACTAATATTGGCCACACATGGAAGAGGAAATACCTATGAAAGACCTATGAAAACCCTACATGTTATATAATTTGATTTAACTGTCTTTTTCTCAGTGATGACATGACATGAATCTGTGCACTTACACATGTTATAGGCAAGTGAGAAACACAGTAAAATGCCAAGCGTATTTTACAGCAGCCAGTAATATGATGTCGTTTTCATTTCAATTATTATGCAAATGTGTCAGTTATTTCCATTTCTATAATTCAATGAACACGTGTCCTGCTTGGATCACACAAGGCTTTGATTCAACCTTGATAAATGTCCCTTCTATAAATACCCATGAATATGCAATTACAACACTCTGTAGGCATGTCTCAGCACATACATGACAGCCTATATGTGAAATGGATAAAGAGCCGGTGTTGCCGTGCATAATGCTCTGTGCTCATGACAGCTTAATTAGCAGCATCTGCACTGGATCACAGCGGTGAGTGTGTGTGACAAACTCCCCAAGTCACCGAGTCTTCAGGGACTTGGTTCTAATGGCTGTTGACTATTTCTCATTGTGTGACCGGTCTGACTGCAGTCCTCGGCGGGGGGGATCCCCATGTGCACCCTCCAGGCTCAGGCCACCACTCTGTCAACCTGGGACTTTAGACCAGGGGGGGACTTGAGGTTTGGCAACAACGAGGAAGCTCTGGAGACAGTGTGTTTGAGCGTGCCTGTATTACATGTATATGGCATAGGCAGTTAATAATGTATGGCATGTGAATGTACTCCTGCATGCATTTGTGTGTGCACGTGCAGGTAATGCACACAACAGCATGGACATGTGTACAACATGTGGTGCTATGGCCTCACATATGACCATTCACCTCATCTGTCAGTCACATGTAAGATTGCATTATGATACATATATACAGGTGTTACTGCCAGGATGTGTACCCTCTGCACAGGTCAACACAACAACAAACAATATATACACCCCCCCCCCCCCCACTTACCTGCCCAAATACAGGACAAATCAATTCTAATTCACTGGAGAAATGAATGACGTCCTGTTAGCTTGCCTCCACTCAGCTTCTCATTCAGCCTCACCTGGAGAGAGTGCCAGGTGAATTGTGTCATATTACAATGACAGTGTAGCAGGGCCAACCTGCCTTTGATAAACCTTCATCTCCATGCTTAGTGCTGTGAAATGATTCGGGACCTTTTGAGCCACAGGCCACGCTCCTTGCATCAGTGAACGAGTGCTCCACCACCCGTCTTACAATCCGGTGGCCCATGATTAACACCCCCCCCTCGTCTTTTACTCCTTCACCGCCTGGATCTGTCACATACTCTGTCAGCTTCTTAATAGTTCACATTAGATCTGGAACGTAGTTTGGTTCATCTCTGTAACAGATTATTATGGTCAACACTTGATGACAACACTGTATCATCAGAGGCTTTGATTAAATCCAGTCACTCTCCTGTCACTGACTTTGTCACCAGGCTGTCTATTCAAAGACTTCTTAAATCTGATGGCTTCATGTAGATCACAAGTGGATTTCTCTTCCTCCCTGATCCCCCACTTTTCATGTTTTATTAATGTCATCTGCTGTTGAACTGGGCTCTCCTAACTGACTTACCAAGTCATCCCTTTCCTTGTCACAAATCAAATTAGCCCAGGCTGTGATTAATCATCAGGCGGAGCACCCAGTGAAAGGGGGTTGGCACCTTATTAATTTCCTTAATTACATCTTGTATTAGGTTTCAGAGTCGTCCCGTCTAATTATGCCGCCTTTGACTCCCAACTCTTTCAACCTGGCTACACAAATTATTTGTGCAAACAGGGGTATTTAAATGGATTTCATTTAATATAGGCGGGTGTGATTAATGCAATAAAGACGGGGGGGAGGTTCAGGTGGAAGGTTTTCACTTCTTTCATTTGCTCCACAACAGAGAGTCACACACCATGTTACACACCATGGGTGGAACAGGCATTACATCATCTTATAAAGTTTGAATTAGCCAGGAGTTAGTGATTACTGCACCCTTGATTTTTGACAGATTAAATTGAATGAACTGTGGCAGGATTATTCTCAAGTGTTTGCCCTAGAGATGAATAATAGGCTTCCTGGTTGGGTATGAAAAGGGTCATCTGTTTTAGACCTTATATTAATACATATCATAACAGTGCACTGAAAAAAATCAGTTGGATTGACATGAAAAAATATATCTGTTGCACATAGTAAAATCATGTTATTCTTTTCTTCGTCACTTAAGATTTTTAAAAATTATATTCATTATATTTAATTACCATCTGTTAAATATGACTTCTTTATGTAATGTGCAGTGTTTTCATGTTCGACCTAATCTGCCCAAGTAGGTCTCACTCCATTAAGTTGAATTGTGTGATCATTTCTGGAATCTGATTTCTGATCCTATACTAAATCTTTTAAGTACAACATTTACTTATACAGCAAGCAAAAATATCAATAAGCAAAAAAACACATTTTCTTGCACAAAGGTAATTTGAAATTGGTCAGAGAATATTGTACTCAAAATCCACCCAGAGCCTAAATGGGAAACATTACAATAACAGTGCAGTTCAAGTGTCCTCGAACCTGATAAAACACACAGTAGGTACTTTAAACATCTGCAATGTTTTACAGTGTTGTTTGGGCCTGCCTCCACGAGTGAAACTCATGCATGCCTTTAACCATGAAGTAATGTAGTTTTCATCACTAGTCTTTTAAATGCCTTTATTAGAGCCTCTAATTAACGTATTAGGAGAGCAAAATTAAAATCCACCAAAGGCAAAGCTAGGAGGAAAACTACATGTCTAAAAAGAACAACAACAAAGAAAACAGGAGGAGGAGGCATCATAAACAAGACACTCTGAGTCCATGTGGGATGAAGTAAAATGCAAGTCCAAAGCTTTCAGATTGAACAACACATGGAGTCCAGTATCTTGCCCTGGAGGGCAGTCCGGATGTCTGCAGGTTTATATACTGGCAGCCTGGTCTTTGGTTACATGTATTCTCACTGTGCTCTCCTCAATACATCTCTGGATGATAGCACTGTGATCTGTGACCTGTTGAACCTGCACGCAAAGTAAAACACAATGAGATGAAATAAGATAGACATATGCCTTATAAACATTATTAAAATGTTCAACAATAATCTCATAGGGATGTGCAATGAGGAGACACAGTCTGAAGGAGGCTGCAGGAAGTTTGGACTAAACATCAGATAAAACACATTCACAGGCCACACACAGGTTGAAGGAGTTGATGGTGCGTCAATAATCCCTCCTGTCCTTACAGTATGTGAAGTGATCCTGTCCGACCATGACTGTAAGACACGGAGGACAAAATCAGTCCAGACCTGCAATCTGACACATTCACATCAAGATTGGGAAGTGATGAAGATTATTGACGTTTTTCTTCTAAATATCAATTTGGCTGAATCTCAACTCATACGAAAGATGAACAGTTTAAAAATAAAAGTTTCCAGTGTTTGCAACTGAAGACTGTTGCCAGAACTGATAAATCATAGTTTTTGAAAATCTAAGATCATGATCACAATGACTTTTTAATTGTTAACTGGTTTTGTTCTATGTGATTTCTATGACTGGGGATGTTTTAGGAGTTTAACAAGACATAAAACATGAAATCTTATAATAATGAACCTTAATAAACTTAGTGCAGGTAGCACTGAGATTTTGTGCTTCTTGTCCTAAATCAACATCATTGTCCTGATCAAGGTTATTTGGTTAGAATCTTTATTCCTCACTCACATACAGTCAGTGTGTACAACAACAATACAGTACAGTACAGCAGCCATGTAATAAGACATGCACAATGGCAGACAAATCATTTCACAACTGATTGTCTCTTATCTTTACTATTTGAAGACTCCATTTTCCAGCATTAATTCATGTGTTAGTTTGCTGCTGCCACATCCTATTTGAACCCCTGCCTATTTAATCCCATTTAAATTATCTGTATAATAACGAAATAAATGTTAGTTTTCACATGTTTTTATTACGTGGATATTTCCCACGAGAGTGAATCTGAGGCAGCTCATGCAAGTGTTAATTCAACCATCTAAACAGGCATGTTAAAAATGCAATGAAATTATTAAAGCACTTGAATAGCACTCGACACTGCTACAGAGGCTCTGAAGCACCACTCAAGTATGAGCTAATCAATGGCCATGGCTGAATGAACACCGAGTATCTATACAATAACTAAATTAAATGTTGTTTTGGAGTCAATTTGTCTACCCAACTGCTTAAAGAAGCTTTATAGGAATCAGGCTATTTTCCACCACTGGATAGCCCATCTAAGCGATTATCTAACCTCCTTCAAATGCAGTTAAAAATCACATCAAATGATATATGGATAATACTCACCGTTGCCATGACGACTTGGGAGCATCACTCAAAGCACATCACAAATCAATCGATCTCCTCAGTGGAAGAAAACTAGACATCTATTTAAAACAAATCATATGTATTTATTTATCATAATATTTTATTTTGTGACTGTGGATTCTACAGGTTGCAGATCCTGAAAGCATCATCGCTCCATCATGATGCCAGCATATAAACCAGCAGACATCAGGACTGTCCTCGAGGGTCAGATGGTGTTGCAGGTTTGAAGGGAACTCCATTTTGTTTGAGCCTCAACTCCACTCCTGAACTCAAGCACAGCCTTAAAGTACTGCAGGTGGATGTTCTGGAGCTGAAAGTGAAACAGTCTGTGGGACCAGTCTCAAAGACGATGGCTGTTAGCAGTGTGAACTGGTGAGACAGACAGGATGCAGGTTTTTTGGATCATGGACATGAATGGTCCCTGTATTGTTCTGATCCTGGACTCGATGTGTTAGTCACTCTAAAAGCTTTGGACATGTACTTCAGTGTATCTCACATGGACGTGGAGGGCCTCCTGTATGTTCCCCCCTCCTGCTTCTAAGGTTTTCTTTGTGGTTGTTGTTCCTTTTTGAACCCTCTTGTGCTTCAGGTGGATGTTAACGTTGCTCCCCTGGTATTGTTCAGTGACATAATAAAATGATGGGAAGTGACTCAGAACAACATCACTGTCTCATTACCTATTGATAGGAAAATATATCCTCGTACACTTGAACTGCTCTACTACTGCAATGCTTTCCATTCAGACTCTGGGTGGATTTTGAGTCCAATGTCTTCATTAAAATACGAATGATTTTTGTGCAAGAAATGTGTTTTTTGCTTATTGACATATTTGCTTGGCAGTTAACATGTTGTACTGTAGATTTAGCAAGATCACGTGTAATGATTTGAAAATACTTTAATCAGATTTCAGAAATGATCATACAATTGAAAACAGACCTACTTGAGCTGATGAGGTTGACTGACCATGAAAGAATTGCTCCTATGTTACATGAAGAAGTCATATTGGCTGCCACAGCTCAGGAGATAGAGATAGATAGACGGTAGGCGTTGGTTCGATCTCTGCCCCCTGCAGTCTGTGTGTCAAAGGTCAAAGGCATGTAATTGCACATTGCTTTGGATAAAAGTGCCTGCTAAGTGAAATTGTAGACTTGTAGAATATTAGTCATATTAGTGTAACAAATAACATGGGGAAGCCATGTTATTTTAGCAGATAAGAATTCAATATGTTGAACATGGATAAATGATTTTATTAAATGCAATAAACATATGTTTTCATATTAACCCAACAGATTTTTTATAGCCAGCATTTTCATTAACATTAACTAGTTCAAGTTGCTTATTAGAGGCTGATAAACTGGACGACAGCTAGTAAAAAACAATGGATATCAGTACTCAGTGGTTAGCACTATTGCAACAAGATAGCGGGTTCAAATCCCGACATGAGGCCTTTTTGTGTAAATTTTTCATGTTGTCCCTGTGTTTGTGTGAGTTTCCTCCAGGTGCTCTGCCCCCCCCCCCACCATCCCCCACATGCATGTCAGGTTAATTCTCCATTCAGTGCCCTTGACCAAAGCACTGACTTAGTACACCTCACAATGGCTGCCCACTGCTCCTAATGCTCAGGATGTTTTCAATGTAGACACTGATTTTACTATATGTTGCGCTGTGTATGATTGTGTATGTGTGACAATAAACTTCATTTGATTTGAAAAGACTGTTACAACAGGACTGAAATATGTTTAAAAAAGAAATACATATATAAAATTTGCAGTATACAAATGTGCATACTGCAAACTGGACAATCCACCATCACGGCTTCTCAGTGCACGGCAGCATCCTTGAAGGGTGTAATCTGATTGCCTCTGATATGTACCCTGGCTGGTATCAATATATTGCTATTTAGCATGCAGT
>JBBMOC010001489.1:0-11470 GCA_037975185.1 Centropyge bicolor | reverse complement strand
AGGGAGGGAAAGAGAGAATAAGGAGGGAGGGAAAGAGAGAATAAGGAGGGAGGGAGAGGGATTCAAGCACAGAGAAGATGGACGGATGTGATGGAGGAAAGGTGAGAAACAGAGATAGATCAACCCAAAGAAAAAGAAAAGTAGAGAGGGAAGGAAGTGAAGAAGAGCGGGTGGAGAGGAAGAAGGGGAAGAGATAAAGAACAGAGGATTGTGGGAAAAGTCTGACGGGCTCTTGCTGCCAACAGAGAGAGGAGGAAACGAGGCACAGAAGTTGCAGGTCGCTGTGCTTCGCCCTCAGCCAATGAGAGCTCGAGAGCTGTCAGAGTACGGTTCCCTTGGCGACGAGTCGCTCAGCATCCCTCCGTGTTTGGCGGGTTGCCGTGGCGACGGTTGGCGGGGGCAACCCTTCCATTAGCATCTGGAAATAGCTCCACGTTGCAAAAATGATGCAGGGAGAGAGTTGGCTGACATCTGGACCTCGAGCCTGAACGTCCACTCTGTTCGGTGTTTTTGGACCTAACGTCTGATACCGGTCATGAATTCTTCAACTTAAACAGATGTGGAAAAGGCAAACGTACAGTGAACTGAACTGTACGACAGCAGCTGTCTGATCCAGATGCTGTGACTGAGAAACGTCATCACTGAGCCTCAGTTCGTCATCTTTTACAGCGTGCCCCCTCTCGCTCACACCCGACAGACCATAATAATGACAGGTGGTAACTTGTGGCGACAGGTTCTCTCACCTGCTCTTTCTCTTCCCTTCTTTTTGAACTCCTGTCTCCTCCCCACTGAGGAAGGAAGTCCATAAAAGGACTTGTTGGTTCTTTCATTGAGAAAAACACGGCAGCGGTTTCCATGGCGCTCCGACTCTCTCTCTCTGTCTGTCCGCTGATTTTCTGCTAAAACGGGAAGGTTGCTTCAAGACCCCTTTTGTTCAGTCATTCACTCAAGTGCAGGAAATGTGCAGGATGTGGCGACGGCGGCGCAGAGGAACTCAGAACACACTTGACACATATAGACACAGAAAACCAGGAGTTTCTCCCTCCCGCTGATGAAAGTGACAGCAGAAGGATTGTTACATAAAGTTCATCTCCTGGCCTCCTAAAAACTCATCTCTGTTCCTTAGAATTACATATTTCAATGGACAAAATGTGAGTCTCCACCTGCAGCTTCGACTCTGCTCGAACACACACCTCATTCAGTTCAGCAGCTCAGTTATCGAGCTGTTTGAGCTCCACCTGTTGCAACTCTGCACCTGAAAACTGCACAAGTCTCTGCCATCGTTTGAAAAACAGTGAAACTGCTGGAAAATAGATCCTGTAGTTAATGTCACTAAAGACTACAGGACATGAACTATATGGCCAAAAGTATGTGGACATCCCCATTCTCGTACTTACGTGTAATTTTTGGTCCAGTTCTTCAGAAAAAAATGAAGGTTTTCTTTTCATCCTGTTCCTCTACATCGTCTGGTGATTACATGGAGCATTTTACATGGCCACATTATCGGGTATATTCTTAAATGTGAGGTCAAATAATTCATGTGGTTCTACATAAAGGAGAAGAACTGAGGTTCAGCTCGTCACTATTTAACTATTTGTTTCCTGTTTTGAAGGCAACCTTCAAAGGCTGGATGGAGATCATGTACGCGGCCGTGGATTCACGAGCTGTAAGTGAAAGAGAGAAGTTTGAATTTTAACTTCCTCTGAATCTGGTGAGATGACAAAAGCTCTGACATAGATGTGAGATTTGAGAATGAGATTCAATAATTCCACATGAAAATGAAAATATTTTCTACGTTAAATAAAAAACGGAAGCACACAAAGATCATCAAAGGTCATGTCAGGTTCAAAGACTAAAAAATGAAAAAAGTAAACCAGGCTTTCTTTTGAAATGAGGTGACAGATGAAACTTGTTTTGGAATTAATGAGATTAACTGGTTATGAGAAATTACAACTAATAGAAGTGAAGTAATAAACGACACTGAAATGAGAGAAATTAAGATAAAAGAATAAGAGAAAGGAGCTTTAAGAGCGGAGCAGTGGGTGAATCTGTGTCTGTTCCCATCAGGTTGAGGAGCAGCCCATCAAAGAGATCAATCTGTACATGTACCTGTACTTTGTCATCTTCATCATCTTCGGCTCCTTCTTCACCCTCAACCTCTTCATCGGCGTCATCATCGACAACTTCAACCAGCAGAAACGAAAGATAAGTTCCACCGCAGAAACAAGCAGGAGGGACGCAGCGGCTCGTTCGTTCTGCTCGTTTGTTCATGTCTGCATTTCTGATGAATGATCGTAAATAACGAGGTTGTTGCTGGGTGTGTTTACTTAGGAGGACAGGACATCTTCATGACAGAGGAGCAGAAGAAGTACTACAATGCCATGAAGAAACTGGGCTCCAAGAAACCTCAGAAGCCCATCCCCAGACCCATGGTACGACCGCACAGACCGAACCAAACGAGGCCAGAGGCAGCCCAGAAATATGGGAAAGCATTGACTTCACAGCACAGTGTCAACCTCCAACAGAGAACAACCTTCTCAAACTGTTTAATAATCATGTAGCCAACAATTATTCTGGTCATGTTACTCACAATAAAACGTACTTCCTGCAGATCCTTCACATTAAAAGCCCACATGGCCATGTTGCAGGAAGCATCAGTGACGGCTTGATAAAGATTTTTAAAAAAGGCAAAGTAGAAGACGGTGAATGAAAAGTCTTCAGAGTTTTGTATGTGTGTATTTAGAATGTTGAATTTATAAGAAAAACTGATAAATATAAAGGATTTGTCACCTCTGCGAAAAAAAAACAACTTAAATTTCATTTAGAGCAGCAGAAAAGTGACAGGATTCACACACTGATAATTAACAAACAACGAAGGAATAAGTGTTGATCAATGGATAACAGGAACCAATCAAACCTCCGTCTCTGTCCAGAACGAGCTGCAGGGCTTCTTCTTCGACCTGGCGGGCAAGCAGGCCTTCGACATCATCATCATGGTGCTGATCCTCTTCAACATGATCACCATGATGGTGGAGACGGACGAGCAGTCGCCTCAGATGGAGTACATCCTGAACAACATCAACCTGGCCTTCATCATCGTCTTCACCATCGAGTGCCTCATCAAGATCGTGGCGCTGCGATACTACTTCTTCACCGTGGGCTGGAACATCTTCGACTTCGTGGTCGTCATCCTCTCCATCGTCGGTGAGTTCAAACACGTCCGGTGGTTTACAGAGAAAAACTTAAAACAACAGGAAGCAACAAAAACGTCTTTATTCAGCTTCATGGGTTTTACAACAGTACATTAAACCATTGAACTGGAACTTAAAAAAAACAGTGGAGAACAGTTAAAGATGAATAAGGGTGAGGAGTTAGGCCTATGTGTTGTCATGTAGCGCCACAGTGTGTCACACCTCAGCACACACACAGAAAGAGGAAGCAGCCAGGATCGGACCAATCAGACGAGAGCAGCTGAGAAACCTGCACCAACCCTGGTATCGATAGTTTTAAACAAAAAAGATTATTTCCTAAATTTAGCTATTCTGTAGATGATCCATTCTGTGTGTGTGTGTGTGTGTGTGTGTGTGTGAGGCATCAGCTGTGGCAGCAGGAAGCAATGTAATGTCTGCCTGACAATTATCTGTCAACAAAGTGACCATCGAGGTGGCCTTGATGTCTTACCCTGCACCAAGGTCCTGTATGGTTATATACAGTACCACACACACACACACACACACACACACACAACAAAACAGAACAGTCTACAGAGGCAGCACAGAGCAACCTAAGCAGGTAATTTAGCTATCAGTGTTGTGACAAGATTGTGTGTGTGTGTGCGTGTGTAATTAAGTGTGTTTGTGTGTGTGTGTGTGTGTGTGTGTGTGTGTGTGTGTGTGTGTGCGCGCACGCTCAGACGAGGCTGCCCGGGGGAGGTGAAGGTAACAGCAGCAATCAGAGCTGCCAGAGGGCGGTCCCTGGAGACAAATCAAACATGATTGACCTGTTACATCAGCTGTGTGTGTGTGTGTGTGTGTGTGTGTGTGGGAGAGAGAGAGAGAGAGAGAGGCGTCGGGATGAGGGGGTAGTTGAGTTGATGTACGATGTGATGGTGATTCCCTCTCGACTCCCCCCTGCTCATCCCCTCCATCACCCATAACTCAACACTCGGAGACGGATGAAAGATAGGTGTGTGTGTGTGTGTGTGTGTGTGTGTGTGTGTGTGTGTGTGTGTGTGTTCTGGTGATGACAGGCAAGCTCCTCTCTGAGTTTATCATTCCCGGATAACAAGGGAAAGACGGATGAATTACAGTGTGGACTTGCTGTTGCAGGGGGGCGACGGCTCAGCCGTCCAGAACCAATTACTCAGGTTGTAATCACAGCAGTGCTGCCACACTGAGACTGAAACATCCAAACTGAGAGCTTTCAGATGATGTAACTCACAGGAATGTCGTCAGATAAAGGAAAATCTCAGCCAACTAATAATCTTCAGCCAATCAGTTTTAGCCCATATGACAGAGAAATCCAGCCAACAGCTCCTCCTCTGAAGAGGAAACGCTGGCCGTGATGTCATCGATATGTAAATGTACAGCATCATCCTCCAGTTCGAACAAATGACTCACAGCTGATACCACATGAAAAGTTTCCATCTGGGAGAGATAGATATGGGCATTTAGGAGGTGGGGACATTCTACTGAGCGGCATTATGGGAAATGTAGGATCTGGTAGTTACGGAGCTTCAGTCACCTGATGGTGCTCTTGGTCCTTGATTTTTTTGTGTGTTGTGGTGTGTTTGTTTGTGTGTGTTTACAATGTCTCTTTAATGAAAACCACAGTAAGATTCATCCTGTGGCTCGTTGAAGAATCCACTTCACTCCCGTCTGTGGACACAAACATTTGTTCTCCAAACACGCAGGTCCATAAGATAAAAATGTGTGAAAGTACAAGTCAAGTGGTTTTGGTTTATATGGCCCAGTGTCACAAATCACAATAAATACAAGTAAACATGATTTACATGCTTTTCCTCTCATCTGGTTTTCAGGTATCGTGCTCGCTGACATCATCGAGAAGTACTTTGTGTCGCCAACTCTGTTTCGAGTGATTCGATTGGCTCGTATTGGACGAATCCTGCGTCTCATCAGAGGCGCCAAGGGCATCCGGACGTTACTGTTCGCCCTCATGATGTCCCTTCCCGCGCTGTTCAACATCGGGCTCCTCCTCTTCCTGGTCATGTTCATCTACGCCATTTTCGGCATGGCCAACTTCGCCTACGTGAAACGGCAGGCGGGGATCGACGACATGTTCAACTTTGAGACATTTGGCAACAGCATGATCTGCTTATTCCAGATCACCACGTCTGCCGGTTGGGACAGTCTGCTCAGCCCCATCCTCAACAACTCCCCTGAGGAGTGCAACCCCAACATCCCCCACACCGGCACCACCGTCCGGGGGAACTGCGGGAACCCGTCGGTGGGCATCACCTTCTTCGTCACCTACATCATCATCTCTTTCCTCATCGTGGTCAACATGTACATCGCCATCATCCTGGAGAACTTCAGCGTGGCCACGGAGGAGAGCACGGAGCCACTGAGCGAGGACGACTTCGAGATGTTCTACGAGGTTTGGGAGAAGTTTGACCCAGAGGCGACGCAGTTCATCGAGTACGCCAAGCTGTCGGACTTCGCCGACTCGCTGTCAGAACCGCTGCGCATCGGCAAGCCTAACAAGATCAAACTGATCTCCATGGACCTGCCCATGGTCAGCGGGGACAAGATCCACTGCCTGGACATCCTGTTCGCCTTTACCAAGCGCGTCCTGGGCGAGTCGGGCGAGATGGACGCCCTCAAGCAGCAGATGGAGGAGAAGTTCATGATGGCCAACCCGTCCAAGATCTCCTACGAGCCGATCACAACAACGCTGAGGCGGAAACAGGAAGAGGTCTCGGCCACGATGATCCAGAGGTGCTACCGCAGACACCTGGTGCGGCGGCAGATGAAGGCCGCCTCCTACCTGTACCGCCAGATTACCACGCCTCGGCACGCAGGAAGCGAAGGTGAGGAAGGCGGCGAAGCAGTGTTCGGAGAGGATGCTCCTGAGAAGGAAGGGCTGATCGCCGCCATGATGAGGGAAAACTACGGCTCGAGTTTGTTGGGGATGGAGCGCTCCGAGACCATTTCCTCCACCTCTTCCCCACCGTCGTACGACAGCGTGACGCGAGCCACGTCAGAAATCTTTCACCCGCTCACGGTCAAGACAGAAACACTGGCGGTCGACACCGCAGGCAGCGAACCGAGTGAACAATCGCCGTCAGTGGTGGAGCCCGACAGACAGCAGGAAACGAGACCATAGCGGGAACCAAAAAGCAAAAAATCTAACAAATGAGGATTTCCTCGTTTTGGGTGGAGCCTGTTTGTTCTTTTGTTTACTGAATGTACCATAGCTGAGGAGCGGCGGCAGAGAGAAGCTATGAGCGAGGAACTGCCAGAGAGGTCGAGCGAAGTGGCGAATGAAGTGGAATATTTACTACCTTTAATGTTATTTCCTGTTTCCTGTGGAGATTCCTGGACTCAACTCTATGGCATTTTTGGAGTTTCTTAAAGGGAAGCAGAGAAACTGCAATAACAAAGAGGGAAATCCCGTCTGTCAGGTCAACTCTGCCTTTGCTGGAGTAAGAGAAGGAGGCGTGGATCCCTCCGACCTCTCGGGTTCTCGTGTCGACCGCAGCCGAGGGTTCGGACCGCTGACCGTCCTCTGGCCTCGGCTGCAGGGTCAGAGGGCTCAGAACAACTATATCAGATGTATCCATCATTTATTGGCCTGGGGGGTTTGTGCCTTCCCACAGTTGATCAATATTCTCAGAGTTGGCTGGCTGTCAGAGTGACGTGTTCCTGCTGGTGTTGCTCGACACGTTAACAGTCCACAGCTTTCTGACTGAGACTCGAGAGAGGAGGGAAAAAAATGACATCGTGATTTAAAAAACATGTTTTCGTAGTAAAAGTATAACTTTGTTGATGTTACCAGTCTTTTAATAGCGGTACGACTCTTACTATTTTTTATATTTTTTAGAGTAAGTTGAAGAAAAAAATAAGCTGTCTCTCTCTTTTGACTTTGGAGTGGCACGAGCTCGGAGGAAGTGGCCGAACTGCGACGTTGTGGTAGATGAGAGGAGAGGGTGCGGTCAGGAAAACACACAGAAGCCTGAGAAGCAATTTCATCAGATGTTTTTGTTTTGGCAGTTTTGTATTTTTGAGTTTACACGTGCTGTCACTTTCCCACACCTGGGCAAAGACGCATCGAAAAGGGCCTGGGACGTATTTATTTTTCCTCTGAAAACCTTTGAGATGACACCAAAAACTAACACAAGTGCACAATGAGATTTTTTACAAGCTACCAGACTCTTGCGACATGTGTTTTGCCCTGGTGCTCCACTTCCTCCCGTCCATCGCTTTTGTGGCCATTGGGTGATTTGTCTGAAAGTCCACATGTGAAGTCGTTCTTTTTCAGCCTCCCTTCACTTCAACAGCAAACACAAGCAGAAGACTCGTATTCCTGCAAAGGAGGAGGTTTCCTGACTCGCAGATGATCGATCATTGATCAGTGATGTCGAATGACGTGTTCAGTTAAAACTTCAGCCAAATGAAACTCACTTTCAGAATCAACAATTTAGTGCAAAAAGTTAAGAAACTGTCGTTCTCTTCATGTTACTGTTTCTTTGTCAGAGTCACTTCCATTTACCTGTTGGGTGTTTTTATATCGTATGATTAGCGTTTTTCCTCTATCGAGGGATTTAATGTCGCTGCACAGACTTTTGGACAAATCACCCGCTGTCATTATCCGTCTGGTCGGAGTTCGGCTCGGCACACAGGAGCTGAAAGCAAGTTCTTCACGGCTAAGTGGGCTTCAGATCTCTGAGGTGTCGGCCGGCCGCGACTGGAGCGCGACAATCAGCATCAGCATGACACACGCTGCACTCACCTGTTCAGTTCTATGACGAGCTCACGCTCATCTTCTTCATCTGATCAATCACCAGTGTCCTGGAAAATAACCCTCATCTTTAAAACAGGAAACTGTGTCAGAGACGCAACAGGTCAGTCCGACTCCGAGACCCTTCCTCTGATCTGTCAGATTGTTTCTCCTGTTTCAGTGCAGATGTGAACATTTCAAAAGGTTTCGAGAAAGAAGTGAAACGTCCCAGATCAGATCAGATCGAATCAGATCAGATCAGATCTGCTGCCAAGACAAATGACCCGACTTATTCTTCAGATATGATGATGTCATATTTCATGGATGGATTCCTGCAGGAAACTGACTGTAAACCAACAACAAACACTCTGTGATTGAACAAATTATACAAAGTTCAGGGTCATTTGAAAATGAGCAGGTTTTCCCAGGACACCGGTGAGACGATGCTGTTTCTGATAAACGATCTGAAGAGTTTCATTTGAAACGTGGGGAAACGTGCTTTAACCATCAGCACCTGATAGATTAATGACAAGTATCTTTGGGTTTGAAAGGAGACTCTTCAAATCATAACGCTGCATCACTTATTTATTTATTTATTTATTTACTTTGTTTTCTGGTTGATTGCTTTGTTTTATTCAAGATTGTTGTTTTTTTTTATTATTATTTTTGCACGTTTCGGCTGCGTCCTGGAGGAGACTCGGTGGCCGAGCAAGACGCTCTTTATCCATTTTGCACAGAGAAACAGAAAAACACAAATCGAGCAATAACGGTTTGCCCAAACCTTTGAGATGAGTTCTTATGGAACACTTGACTTCACACAAGCTTTCTCTGAATCTGTGGAGTGACGTTTCGGGGGAATTCAGAAAACGCTCTTTGGAGCGTTGGGTGAAGTCCGATCAGTTTTCCTGATGCAGCGCCGGCGGTGTTACTGTGGTTTCACCGACGCACGGTGGCATGAAGCCGCCGTGAAGACGTGTTCCTGCTCGTTTTTATTCAGACGAAGTGTCAAAGTGTGCGTGTACAGCTTTGTTCAGTCTGCTTTGATCTCAATATTTCCAACAACCTCTCTCTCTCTGTTGTCGTGGTCACCCGAGGGATCTTTACTAAACGCTTTACTAGACTAATTTAAAAAAGGAAAAAGAACAAAAAAAAGGAACAGTTTTACTGGCACCGTCTGGACTCTATTTCTACTAGATTCTATTGAGAATAGATGAACATATAAACTAGGTGAACACTTAAGACACTGCTGAACTCTGCTGAGGCGTATTTCAGGTTGCAGTTGTGCTGAAGGGCTGTTTTCAGTAGCAATAGACCCAGAGTGTGCCTGCCTCATACGACCCCACACTCCAAGCCATGCTTTCCCGTCAAATGATTGATCACGTGCTCGATTGACGGCTGATTCTTTGATTACTCGCCTGGCAGACTGAGTGATGATTTGATTGGTTTCACTTTTGGTTGGTTGATTGATGAAATGATTGTTTTGCTTTTTGATACTGAGCGAGGTCCGCGGCCCCTCATCGCCCCCCCCCTCCGTCACCGCTGCGACTCTTCCTGGTCAGTCGTCCAACAAACAGCGCAGGGAGCTGATTGGCTGATTTACATTTTTACACGGTCACAAAGGTTCAGATTCACTAAAGCCTGCAGGAAAAGAGCATTTTGTCCTGTCACCAGTTTCACAGAAGCTTCTTTCACAGTGGGAAGTTTCTCCTTGTTGCAGTACCGTCGGTGGAAACTGGTGGAAACTGGTGACAAGACGGACTTGCTTCACTGTGTCCAGCTCTGGTCCTATAACCAAGCCTCCTCACAATCTCAGCACTGGAGCAGCTTAGGAGGAAAAGCGAGCACAAAGGCGCCCTCGCGGTGTAACTTTAGTGAATCTGCACCTCGGACTCTGGTTTGCACTGAGCACAAAAATGCACTCCAACAGTCAGTGTGAGTATCAGGACAGTCGACTGGTACACAGGTCAGAGTCTGTTCACCTGAAGCAGCTTCAGCTCAGAGGTGAAGAAACTGGAAGCCTTCAGAAACATGTCTGAGCAGGAAAGGAAAGATGATGGAGAGGAAACCACCTGTGTCACTTTCTTTCCTGTTCTCATATGAAAACATAAGCAAAAACAAACTTCGGGCTTCGGAGAAAAACTTCACCGTCCTTGCTCTGAGCTGGGGGTCAGTCCACGTGGTGCTACCAAGAGGTTTGACAGAGTCCCGCTTACGATTGGAGGGGGGGTGTCAAAACATGAACTCTGAGACTGAGACTCTCCTTCCTGCCTTCTTTTCCCGTTTCAAAACCAAAAGCTGCTTCTTCATCTTCGAAACAGAACGACGAACGTCGACGCACCAACACGGAGGAAACGCACAGAAAACCACTGGTTTCATTCTTCATTATTATTACTCTTATTATGCTATTGACTGTGTGATAAATGCAATACAAGAGTTGTGTACCAGGCCGTGAGTGACGCTGTATCTGAGTCACAGTGTGAGGACGATAATACCCATGATGCTTTTCCTGTTTCCTCCTCATGGGTTTGGTTGTTCAGGCATCCTCTCACTGCTTCATCACCGTCGCCCCGTTTACACCGCACCTGGTTTCACAACGGTTGTCACACTGGTTTTAGCCAGGTCTCCGGCTGCATATCAGTCCCCCAGAAACCTCATATCTCGAGTAAGTTGCCTTTGTCAGGGTGTCGAATGTTTTCCCTCTGACATTTCACCAGTCGTCTGTTAAACTCAGCTCATCATGAGACACGTCTGCTTAGAAAACAGAAATCACTGAGTTGGAGATAAGAGGTTTCTTGATCCAAGCAGTTTCAGTGTGTTCTTGCTGAGTTGATCAGAAGCACGTTACAGTTGGAGGGTGAAAACCTTGTAACTGCAGAGTTTGGGTTCAGACGCTCGTGAAGATGTGGAAGAAGTTCGAACCTTCGAGTTTCCACAGGTGTGAACACAACACACACAGTCCAAGCTGATCTGTCTCCGTCGCTCAGTTGGTAAAACTTCTGAATGTTTTATGTTTCCATACTTTTGATGTCTTTTTAAAAAACGAGAGACAAGTTACAAGGTTTCCCTCCGACCTCAGCGGGACTCTGGCTCTGCAACCGTTGGGACCTCGGTGTAAAGGAGGCGAAGCCGTGCCTCAGTGACCCCACCTTGGTGTTTTAGAGACAATAATAATAATTACCACCATTATAATATGAATATATAAATATATATATATATATATATATATACTTTTTAGTACTTTGAGTTGAAATACTTTTTAGTATTTTGCAAATACATGTCTGTATATAAAACAAAAGCCTCCTGTAATAAACGAGAAAAAAATTTAATACTGAACTTGTTGTGATGGTTTTATTTGATCGTGTCTGTGAAGAGAAAACTGCAGCGACACCTTACTCAAAACAACAACACAAATATGAATAAGAGTTTCTGTTGAGAGGTTGGTATACATGTCTGTCTCCACCCCGGTGCAGCGGAGGAGACGGGATTTACAGCACGTCCACATCCACTCAGT
>JBBMOC010001488.1:0-11473 GCA_037975185.1 Centropyge bicolor | reverse complement strand
GCACTACGATTTGCTTCATTTTTGCTCTTCAGAAACCTATGGGTGACGTCACGGACACTACGTCCATGTTTTATACAGTCTATGATTGCAACACACAGAAAAATGGAGATAATTGGGACTGTAAAGGCAAAAGAGATTGCCAAAAAAGTACAGGGACAGAAACCACGAACATGAACTATTTACAGACGACAGAAACCTCAATGCAACTGAGAGCAGAGCCAAAAAAAGACACTATGAACACAAGACAGATGAACACTAGAAAGCATCAAAGGAAGAAAAGCAACCTGGCAAAGGCCGAGTGGAATGGAGTGGCTTATATAGAGTCCTGATGGTGATTAGCTGCAGCTGGGAACAGGTGACTAGATGAGGCAGGAGTGGCCGGCAGGTGAGGTGAGACATGGGTGAGTGGAAAAATACTCAGACTTGAATGTACAACTAATGAAGACAGAACATAGAACTTAAAGAGACGGAGCTTATACATAACAGGAAGGAGGCCGACGACGACAGAACAGAGACTGAGAACTAAGCTCTGAACTGAAACTAAGGCCGAACAGAAACTATGACACAGAACTAAGACAGAGACAATGAGCACAAACAGAGGCAGAACTGTGACAGATATTGTTAAGAAGTGAACTGGTTCGTGTCATTTTCTGAGGATTTTAGGTTGAATTCTCTGAAAATGTTTTTTTCCTGAGGAGCTTAAGGACTTTGCTGCTGAATGTTTGATAACCGATGATAACTACTACTAATAATACTAATATTTCAAATACATATACTGCATATACAAACATGAAGATAAAAGCACTCCACTGCTGTTAAGAAAAGTCATTCTGCTAAAGTAAGTTTTAACATGAGATTTCAAAGCAGCAGCAGGCTGTTGCGGAGCTGAGGAGGCAGAACTGCAAACTGGAGTCTGGAAGGATTCCGAGAGCCAGATTGGCAGACCGCAGGAGTCTGGTGGGACAGTATGGCAGGGGGAGCTCAGTCATATACTCCAGCACCAGATCATTTACAGCCTTGTATGTGATTGAAGGTAAATGTAAACCTGTCACTGCTGTTATCACTATTACTTTTATTATTATTATCATTACTCCTACTGCTATTATTTCTGACACTGCTGTTGTTGATGTCATATAGCAGTGTAGTATACTAGTATAGTATTATTATTATACAACACATTATATTATTATTATTATTATATTATGATAACTAACTAGTAGTATATTACTGCTATCACTATTATATGTAGTGGAGTGTAGTCTACATCACATTACACTACTATATTATTATATTATACATGTATGTATGTTATACTCTTGGATGTTTTACATTGTATATGCTATATCATACTACTATTACATGCTATATTATATTATATTATTTTATTATATTATACTACCATATGCACTCTATCATTATCATTACCATCAGCATACCATACCCACTGCTGCTACTCTCAGGTACACACATACATGTATGCATATTTTCTGTTAATCTCCTACAAGTGCCTATTTTGATTCAAATTCTTGCTACCTCTACTGCCTAATTTATTGTGTCCATTTTCAGATTTTTATATTTTTATTTTTCTATTCTATTTTATACTTTGTATTCTATATTTAAACAGTGCAATATATGAGAATGCGATGGAGATGCCAATTTCCCGGAGGGAACCTCCCAAAGGTCTGTCTGTCTGTCTGAAAGCACTTTCAAGTAGGTTGTAGAGGAGACTGGAAGCCAGTGCATCAGTGGTAAAACTGGTGTGATGTATTAGAATTGATTTGTTTTAGGCAAAAGTCTAACTGCTGAATTTTCAGGAATCTTCAATGGTGCTGGGACCTCCAGCATCAACAAAGCATTTTTGCCAGAGAGCTGCCGCTGATGAGATATGTTCTCTCTTTGGGACCATTCTCTGTAAACCCCAGAGACAGCTGTCTGTGAACATCCCAGTAGATCAGTTCCTGAAATATTCAGAACAGCCTGCCTGGCACCAATAGCCAAGCCAGCCTCAAAGCCACTTACATCACCTTTCCTCTTCGGCAGGTCGTCAACACTGAGCTGAAGCTAATCAAACAGACATTTGATCTGATGATTCAGAAAATGTTCTTAAATAATATATATAAGGAATGTATAGATGAATCAGTGAAATGATGTAAGTTCTGTGCCTCTGACCTTCTTAAAGATTGTCATCATGGAGATGTTCTGTTGTCTGTTCTGATCAGCTGCTTCATCTTTCTCTGAAGGAGGAGAAGAAGAACATGAAGGAGATGAAGAAGACACCCCTGAATGTAAACTCACATGTACGAACATTTTGGAGACGGTGAATTGGCAACACAGATGGTGAAGTAGTGAACTGAAGCCAGATTGTATAATGATGCATCTCACACACATTTTAATTCACTTAATATCAAACATTAATTATAGATCCAAACATTCAGCCCGGCAGTGTTATTTGTGTGTGTGCTTGTGGTGAGCCATACCTCTTTCTTGAGCACCTTTCAGTTTGAAAATTCAACTCAAATCTTAAATCAATATTTCCTCAGTGCTCTCTCATCACATCACGGCGGGATGTGATTTTTTTTTTTGTCTTGCCCTATCTGTCACACTCTGTAGTGACTAGTCCTATATGTTGTGCTACCAGCTGATAGTGGGCTTGGATTGGTATGACGTGTACTCGGCTTAACGTAAAGAAAATAAACTGATGACACCCTATGAGCCAGCAGCGGCGAAGTTCAGGACCAGTCACTACGATTAGATCGAAAACTGTTGGCTCCTTCACTTCAGCCACATGCACATAATTAACTCCAACTTAAAACACCTGCAGCCACTTCAGCCTGCACCACACTGCACCACACTGACCTCTGGTGGCTCAGAGGAAAACAACTCTCAGAACAATACTGAATACATGGCTCTTACACACTCTGCATTATCCGCAGCAGCAACTTGATGCCATTCACTGCGTTGCCTTTTTGTGACCTTGCTGCTGTGTGCTGTGTGTGCTTTCTAAACGCCACCTCACCCATAAGCACCTTTTTCTGATTTCTGTATAAGCCAACAACATGTCGTATGTATATGTAGTAAACTAAATTTAAACTATAAAATTAAAGTTTAAACCAGCAAATGCTGTGGATTAGAGTGTGTTCATTTTGTACCTCTGTTCATCAGATTTACAGAGTTGTCCTCATCTGCTCTCTGTTTCCTGTTTCTCTCTTGATAAAACTGGAAAAACTCCTGAAAACACAAACACACAAAACATGCAACACTGTCAGACATTATAAGCTACGATCAGACTGACGTCTGACTGGATGATGTATGAGGTAAAATATTTAGATGCAACAGTTTATAATCACTGTTAGCAAACTAGATAACGGATCAAACATCTCGACAGAAGAAGAATTAAAAGTACCAATAAAAGAAATAAATGTTTCAGCAGAAGGTAGAAAAGCTTCACTTTGTGTGTCAATTACCAGTTTAGGCAGCAGGACATAGGAGAGGATGGACAGAAAAATAACAGCACAGGCTGTGATGAAATAACCGAATGCTGCATCCTGAAGCTCTGAGCCACCTTTTGGAGGGAGGGAGGAAGGAAGAGTGGAGGACAAGAAGTAGGAAAGGAAGGAAGAATGAGAGGAAGGAATGAAGAAAGGAAGAGAGAAGAAAAGGAAAGGGGGAGTGGAGGATGGATGGAGGAGAGGGTGGAGCGAAGGAAAAAAGGAAAACACTCATTCTTTCATGATGTCATAACATGAATCTTATTTTCTCATTTTGAATCTCTTTAGCATTAGAAAATATCATTTTCACATAATCAATAGGGAGAATATTAAAAAAAAATTTCTAATAAAATCAAATCAAATAATTATATTGAGGAGTTATTGATCAGACTTGCGATGGCGCAGATCATGGCGAAGGCAGCGAAGGTTCCAGCGAGTCCCTGACCGCTCATGATGGGAGTCGTATATGAAGCTGGCAGCACACCAGCCATCCCAAAAAGACTGCCCTGCAGCACCGCCCCGAAGGCTGTCAACAAACACACATGCTGCGCTGTAGCACGGCCCGTCGGATGTCAACAAACAAACAAACAAAAACCCCTGCGGCACTGCCCCAAAGACTGTCAGCAAACAAAGAAAACAACTCACAGTTGATGATGATGATCTTCACCATGGTAAAGGAGAAGAAGCTTAACGGCTCCAGAGGAACTTTGACAAGGACGGCAGTGATGATGAAGACGAACATGATGACAAACAGACTTCCCATCACACGCAGACGCTGAGAAATGCTGAGACAAGAAGAAGTTCAGGGATCAGCTGAGAGCTCTGTGAGTTACATAAAGCAGAAAAACCCTAACAAAAAGTCTAACAAAGTGAACGAGGATTAGACTTTAGATCAGATCTTTTTAAATTTGAATTTGGCTTTGGTGTTGGATAAACTCTAAAAGACATCACACACAGAAAGAGAAACAGTGAAGTCAGACAATAACAGCCCTTTTTCAACCAAAGTTGCACCTTTCCAAAGAGCGAGACTCCTGAGTCAACCCACGCCCCCACTCAAGGATCGATGTCAAGTGAAGACCACCTGGATCCTCCAGAGCAACTCAGAGCTGCTCAGGTACAACACCAGGAGGATGTTTTCCTCTGAGACTCTCTGAACCTCGACAACACCTCGACTCCTGAAAGGTCCAGGACTTGAGACTCCCTGGTCTCTATTACTCTGTTTGTTTCAATGTGTTGTAGGACTCTTGGCTCCTGTTGTTGTGTTGTAGTACTCACAGCGAGTGCAGAAAGGAGTTGAGGCAGGTGCAGAGGAGCAGTGGCAACATGGCACACAAAGTCATCACGTTGTTGAATTTGGCCTCCAGAACGCTGCGATGTTCACCTGCGGCCTCGGTCTCATTGGCTGAAGATTCGACCAGTGAGTTGTCCTTCAGACGGCTGGTGAAGTACTGGAGACACAGACATACTGTGCCTTATTCTGGTTTCATTACATCCTACGTTCACAATGTGTAGGTGTGTTGCTCTCAACAAAATGAAGCAGCTCAATAGGCCAAAACGAAGGCTGTGAGCAGCAGCAAGCAGGTTTCAGGCTTCACAAAAGTGAGCAGTCGTGTCAGCTAATTTCAACAATGTGTAAAGAAATTAGATCATCACACAGCCTGCAGTATATATATGTATATCAGAGGTGGGAGTAAGTCACACACATTCAAGTCATTAGCAAGTCTCAAGTCTTAACCTTCAAGTCTCAAGCAAATCTCAAGTTACTGTCACACACAATTCTGACCTACCGGTTTCCTAATTTAAACCAGTAGACATAGTGGTCATGAAAAGGTGGAACTTGAGGAAGGAGCAGGTTGTGGTGCTGTGCATCGCGGATGCGCACGAAAAAAAAAGTTGCACCAAATATGTGCTGATCATAGACTGTATAAAACATGGACGTAGTGTCCGTGACGTCACCCATAGATTTCTGAAGAGCAAAAATGAAGCAAATCGTAGGGGGCAGCCATCTTGGTAGCCTACCTCCGGTTACTCCAAATATGGACAAAGAGGTGGAGCGAGGGCGGGTCTGAATGAAGTCTGCTTAATGAAACATGCTCACCAAACTAGCCGGCTAACCTGGTGCCGGCTACGCCACCGGTTACGCTACTTTAATAAGCCGGCGTAACGTTATATGTAAACATTTCAGCCTCCAGTCGATCACAATCAGTCAGTTTCTGTCGTATAATAAACTTAAAATTTCTGTTTTAACAATAATATAAATAATTACGTTTGAGTTCATGGACCGTAAAAATTGTAGTTTTACTGTTAAGCTTCAATAACCCACTCAAGCTTAACCTATAACAACATCTGGGTTAACGTTATTTCTGGAAACATTCAGGAATGCTGGAGCCTGATGCTAATTCCGCTCTGGCACAACCACACCTGCCAGGCTGCGCAGTAAGCACCGCGTCATACTGTTGCTGGGCAACGTATCAAAAACAAAACTAACGTCTCAAAACTTGCGCAAAAAAAGAAAAAGAGAGAAAGAAAGGAAAAAGTGTTTCGAGTCATCTATGTCAAGTCTTTCATCAGGGTTAGTCAAGCAAGTCTGAAGTCCTCAAATTTGTGACTGGAGTCCGACTCGAGTCAAGTCATGTGACTCGAGTCCCCCACCTCTGATGTATATACAGCAGATGTGTTTTCATTCAGTTTCTGTTTTCTACTCAACATGACACAAGATAAAATAAACCTGGTTCAGAGGAGAAGATGGTGTGCGGACAGGAAGTGATATCATACCACAGTAGCAGTCATGAAGAAGTTCCAGGGCAACAGCGTCCCCAAACTGAGCATGAAGAAGATGAACCACACGCCAAGATACCTACAAGAAGATGTGTTATAATGGGGCAGCGATCATCGCCTGGAGCTGAACGTGGACATAACAAAGATCTGGCCATCATCCCTCATGAGGGTTAATTGACTCAAATATTTAAAAACATCATCAACAACATTTTAAAAAACTACAAATGAATGCTGTTTATTCTGAGCAGAAACAGTGTAGATATAAGGTTGAGTATCTGCTCTTTGATTGACGGGAACATGAATCACTTTAACTTTGTTTGTAAAGATTACTTCACAGTTCAGCCAGGCCTCTGTTCAGCTGGAGTCCTTGCTCGGCCTCAGAGACTTTCCTGCCTGCCACAGTTCTGTACTAGTTCCAGTCCGTCTCTGTCCATGATTCGGTCTTTGTTTTAGTTCTGTCAGTTGTGGTCCTGTTCATGTATCGGTCCTGTCTGTTTTTGTTCTGTTTCCGTTCCCTGCCAAGTCTGTGTCCAGTCTCTGTCGGTGGTACAGACTGCTTCACCCAAAGTGTGTGAAGGAGCGATATCGCAGGTCTTTTCTTCCTGCAGCTGTTAGACTGTACAACCAGCACTGCTCCCAATAGACCATGGACCATATACTGTTTTTCATTACACTCAGTACACTTGTGCAATATTGTTCTCTATGTAACTCCACCCACTGTGCAATACTTGACCAAGTCAATGTGCAATATTCTGTATTTAGTACTTAATATTTAATATTCCGTATCTAGGCTGTCATTTCTTACCTCAGCTTAGGCCCATTGTGTATTTTTACTGGTCATATATTTTTATATTTCAGATTTTATATTTCATATCCATACTCAAAAGTGTAAATAAGTAATGCGACTTGTGTATATCTCCTTTTTTAGATTGTTATTTTTTAGACTGTTATTTGTTCTTAATATTTAACTGCTGCTATCCCCTGTGCTGCTGTAACATGTGAATTTCCCCACTGTGGGACGAATAAAGGCTTATCTTATCTTATCTTATCTTATGTCTGAATCCTGTTCATGTCACAGTTCTTTCAGTTCTGTGGGTCTCGTCTTAGTCCTGTCATGTCTGTGTCTTAGTTCAGCCTCTGTGTCTGTCACAGTTGTCACTCCTCACCTGCCACAGTTTTTCACTCAGCCCCCCCTGCCTCACCTCACCTGTCAGCCACTCCCTCCTCATCTGGTCACCTGTCTTCCCAGCTGCAGCCAATAACTAATCAGGACTCTATCTGAGCCACTTCGCTTCACACAGCCGTTGCCAGATTGTGCCTCGTCTCCTGCTTACTTGTGTTCACGTCTGACTTTTGGTTATTCCTTTTTTTTTTTTTATCCATTCTCTGTTGCCATACCTTTTTGGATTTACCTGAAATTCACCACAGACCTCTGTTCCTGTTCTACTACCGTCTACTGAGTCTTGTTCGTCTGTGGCCGTGAGTGTTTTCTTTGGACTACATAACGGGAAGGGACTGCGGTTATCTACTCTCTATCTATCTAGTCTTCGCTGTGGCTCAGACTCTCTTCTGCTGCTGTCGCTCATATGTCTTCACCATCATTCTTAACTGTCCTGAGTCTTCCTGTACACCCCGTCACATATCAGTCAACCGTTTAATTTAACAGCGTCAGAAAACAAAAAGACTGTCAATCAATCAAAAGAGTGATGGGAGCTTCTGATTGTGTGTTTGATCAGAGATTTTGTCTAACTTTAAGACATTAACTGAAAATTAAGAGTTAGCGTGAAAAGTGAATATCTGCATGTGTCATTAAGAAAAGAGTGAAAATATTTTGTGAGTTTTTCTGAAGCTGTTTTTAACTCACTTGTCCCTTGGTGAGCTGGCAGCCATTTTTCTGTGAAGACCTGCCAGACTGAAGAGCTCCTGTGAGAGACAGATGTTTAAAGCAGCTCAGGAACTGACAGAGAGACACAGGTAAAGTGGAAGAGCTGAGTCTTTGTGAGCCACTGAAAGAAACGAGAACAAAACCCATAGACAACTGAATGAATCAATATTCAATGGATTAATTACACGGCCAGATAGATTTCTAAAAATGTAAGGCCAAAGTTGGAGCAAAATTATTTATATTTTCTAAAACACATAAAACAAGCCCACATTTGCTTTAGATACATTCTTCCTCATATTTCAAACCCAGTAAACCAGGAGACATTAAACAGATGACTTGTACGTGTTTACAGGAAGTAAATAATAAGTAAATAATTCTCTGTGAAGGAGCTACTGTTCAATTACATCAAATAAGATAAGTTCAAGCAGCATAAACACAAAATACAGACAAGTCATACTTTACTACTATTACTATAATACTTCCGCCGTGTTTCCCTTCTGTGTATTTGTAAACACTGATTTCACTCTCGCATTTCACCTTATGACTTAGGGTTGGGTTAGGGTTAGGAAATTCAAGAAAAACCCCCATAACAAACTCTGTTAAGTAGCACTTCATAGACTCTATATTGTGTATCAACTTCTTCCAGCTCTTTATAGATGCTAAGCTACGTGACGATAAATAATAATGAGTAAAAATTAAAACCAAAGCCTCTGTTTTTATGGCTTTAATAACATTAACGATACCACAATTCCATCCATTTTATTATAAATATGATCTGTGTGGGATACACACACACACACACACATATGTGTATGATGAGAACAGCTGATGCACTGGATGCACAGTGGGACTGGACAAACTTGAACAAAAGCTTCCAAACTACATCAGTTTGATGTTGGTGAACCATTTCAGCTTCAGCTTCATTTTCAGCTTCAGCTGTTTTTAAAAACCTTCTACTGTGCAGAAAAGTGTATAATTATTACTACACGTAAATATAAACAGAATCCAATCATTTACATCAAACTGTTTCCTGACAACAGTTTCCTGAAGTTGTTCTTGACTCCATGTATTAATCTCAAAGTGTTGAACCTCTCTCCATCCTCGCTGGAGAACGACTGAGTCTTCCCAGGATGAACCTTTCATCCCCAATCATGATCCTCTCACCTGTTACCAATGAACCTGTGGAAGGATCCAAACAGCTGTTTCTGGATCAACTTTCACAGTCTTTGGTTGCTCCTGTCACAACTTGTCTGAAACATGTTGCTGCATCAAATTCAGAAGAAGCAGATATTTACAATCAATGAAGCTGATGATCAAACATGAAATATCTTTTTTTTTTAAATTTATGTTTTACACATTGTCCCAACTTTTTTAGAACTAGGGTTGTTGTATACTTCTACTGCTACTGCTGCTATACTTCTACTACCACTACTAGTACTTTCTGAAAAAAGGTGACTGACTCTTCTTGTATTGCCTGCCTGAAAGCAGCAGCCAATAGATACACAAGACAGTCATTTGACTTGGGAATGAATGCTGATTGGAGCCTTTAACAATAAAGACAGTTCTTTGGTTAGTGGGTTTTTGTATAGTCTGAAAGGGGTTTTATATGACTTAGTTACTTACTATAACACTAAACTACTAATGTCAATTTCCCTACTTTACTTCTACATTACTACTACTGTACTATGCTACTAATATTATATTCCTACACTAGTACAGTAGACTATCCTATTACTACTGGCATTATATTACTAATGCACAAATACGACAATTACTTTTATACTATTAGTACTACTCCTATGAACTTCTGTGTTCCTACCATACTGATAGTACTACTATCATACTATTATTACTACTACTGCTATAATACTACTACACTTCAAAATAAAAAACAATAAAATTAAGGCACGTTTCAAAATAACAGATCTCAGTTGCTGATTCTCAAATATCAGATGTCTGAGTGTCCCTGAATGCACCGTCTGTTGTCACCACAGTCAGAGAAACTTGCCTGAGTATTAAAACCCTTTTATCATGTGTTGTCCCACACGGAGGAAGCGAAACCTTCAGAAACTCAAACTGAAATTCAAACTGCTACATTTTTTTTTTTTAAGAATTCATCAAAATTAACCAAATCATTAATAAAGAATACGTATACATGAAACCAAACCTCTAAATGAACTTGAACTTCCAGAATAAAAGAAAACAGCGGCAGGTTTTACCTTGATGGTTTCTGCAGGATGACAGCAGGCCCAGATATTCTCTTAATGTTCTCCAGATACTTTCCTTGTCAGTCAGTATTTGTTCTTACTGGTTGAAACTCAACACACAGATTTTAGTGTCTTGGGAGTCAATTTTTTTGTCTCTTTGTTTTCTGTTAAATGTTCTGGCAGTATGTTGGATATGAGGTCAGTTGTTTGAATCTTTTGTCAGCCTCTCTAAAGTTAAAGTTTCTTCAGTCTCCTCCAGTCAGTTGTGAAACATTTCTTCCTGTTTCTCTGTCACGTTTCTTTAAATCCTCTTTCCCTTGCCTTCTTCCACTTTTGCAGTCGAAGCAGAATCAGTTCTTCAGTCTGCAGTGACCTTTGACCTTTGACCACTGATATCAGTCAGTTCAGTGGACTTTGTTTCTGTATAAATGACGACAATCTGATAACAGAACAGAGCAAACCCACAGTTTGGTTACAAGGAGAAATTCAAGTCTTTAAATTTCTAGAATCAAAGGAAACAAACATATTCATGATATATTGAAACCATTTCTGATCTTTAACTGTCACACAGATAGTTTAATAAATATTAAAATTAAGTTGATTAAACTGTTCTTTGCCTACACTTTGAGCTGTAAAGAACAAGCTGCAAAAATTGATGTCTTCTCTGTTGTGCTTCTTTTGACTTCAGCAGCAGTGATGTGAGTTACTATCACTGGCATTCAAACTAAAATAAAGAAATAGCACTTTAGATGATGAAAAGGAAATTTATTGTCTCTTAACATCAAAAAATTGATTGAACTGACTTCTTTAAAATACACATTACAAAGGAAATCTACTAAATGAATGAAATGAACGATAATTAAAAGCAGAAAGCAGCAGAACAGAAAAATTAGGATAAAAATATTTAAATAAAAAAATTCAAATGTCATCTTAATATTTCTGTGAATATGTCTTTATGCTCATATCTTACTGAATTATTAATTTGTTTTGAAACATTTTAAAACCAGCTTTGAGTTTTACTTTTTATTTGTAATAAAGTGACGTTTTACAGCAGTTATGGATCAATAATTAACCACAGGTCCAATCACAACAATCAGCACTGATTAGTGTCAATT
>JBBMOC010001487.1:0-11476 GCA_037975185.1 Centropyge bicolor | reverse complement strand
AATTTTCACTTCTCTGCAAATACTTTGAAAGATGAGGTCATCTCTCACCTCAACTTCCTCACTCAACCAGTGGCCTCTTCTTTATCATCATGCTCACCCCTCAGCTCGTTCTTCACAGTTTTAGTTTTTCAAAAATTTGCAAGCGAGCATTTGTGTGTGTGTGTGTGTGTGAGAGAGAGAGAGAGAGAGAGAGAGAGAGAGAGGGAGAGAGAGAGAGATAACAGGCGAGTCTGGTCATTTCCTTGTCAAAGTCATTCAAGAAAGCTGAATCAAAATCAGAAATAGAAGCAAAAGGTATTTACTGAAAAGCTCAGCGACAGATCAACACAATGATAGAAACTGCTTAAACTTTCTCTACTCTTATGCCGTTCACAGGAGAATGAAGAAGACATTTGTATGTGATGAGTCGATGATCATCACCATTCCCATTGGGAGTCTAAAGGACGCTGGAGAGGGTCAACTGATGCCGGACAAATTTCAGTGTGTTTACAAAGATTCCTACAAGGTCTTTACTGTTAATGGAAAACCCAAACCTCTCGGAGTAAGTCGAATTGTTTCTTACACAGGTCGAGCCACAATGATCTCAAACTCTTTCATAGCTTCAAGCTCATGTTTTTGCTTTCTTTATTAGGCAGCTCAAGCCATGGCCGGTGTGTTCCTTATCATTCTTGGCCTGATTGTTGATTGGGACTATTACTTTGAGTCAATCATCATCAAGATCTACACTCTGCCCAGTGTTGTGGTAAATACAATTAGGAACCATTTTTATGTATTTCCACTATTGTTTGTCTTTACTGTTTGATAGGGAACAGTGTATCTATACTGCACATCTGTTCTTGTATTTCCTTTTGCTGCTGTGACATTTCAATTTCTCTGCATGTTGTCTAATATGAGGTCTTACATCTTATCTTGTCCTATGGTTGCATTTCTGTGTATAAACAATGAATATGTTTTATCATTATCTTAGTACATGGTCTCTGGTATGCTGTCCTATGCTGCTGGACGATCTCCAAACATGAAGCTGGTAAGATGAAAATGGGTTTTTAAGTTTCCGATGACAAGTGAAAAACCACCAAGTGACAAACAATTGTAAAAGATCCTTTCTTATGGTGAAAATTTCACAGCTCATTGAGAAAAAAGGTATTTTTTTTTTTAGCTACAGTAGATGATTTAACCCTTTCTATTATTCTGGTTATAATAGTAAATTATTTCTGATGTTTCTAGTAGGACTTGTCTTCAAGAAAGTTGTGCTTCAGACCTGCTTTTTTCCCAAATGTCTTTCAAATTCCAGTCATATTAGAAGTAATAGGATTCATTTCATGTAGATAGAGATTTAGGTATAAACCCAAACTTTTCTGGAAAATATCTGAATTAGAGAGTGTCTTTAAAAACATGGATTCAGAGTGCATGCAGTAAAATGACGAGGTCTGCAGAATAACTAAAACATAGTGTGGAATAAAAAGGACTTTCAGACATAAGAGAAGTTTTAATTGTGTTTGCCTTCAGATTATTTTCCAACAGATGAAGAATCAGAACTGTGTTCAGGAAAATGCAGATTTGGATTTCAATCATTTTGTATATAATTGGTAAATAATTTTATATGATCATTTAAATTACTTTCTGGATCATCACAAATTGCCTGATCCTGGTTCAGAAGAAAAAAAAATTAGTATTAAAATGTTTTTTTCCTCTTTGGTTCCTACTGAAGTCACAGCTGCATTTTTACTGCTCTTTTCACCTTCCAGACAAAGCTGTCCTTCTCCCTGAACATCATCAGCTTCTTCTGGTCCATTGCGGCAGTTATTTTCTGTGCGGCCACTTTCATTCATTTTCCATATCTATATCGATATCCATTTCCCAAATACAGTCACGAGGTAAAGGACAACAGCATTTACTCTAAATCAAGTCATCTCCATGACATGAAATACAAAGCTAAATTTTATTAACTTCCACCTCTGTCTCACATGTTTTTTTCATAGTTCATTGTTGGAATCATTGCACTGATTATGACTCTGCTGCTTGTTGAAAAGTTAATAGCCTTGTTCTTGATCTACTGGTTGAGTAAAGCTGTATGCAGACAACATTTCAACACTCTGGTAGGTCATTTTCTTTAAATACACAGAAAGTACAGATTTGGTAAGAGGAATCAATTATTTGTAACTAACAGTGGTCGTTCTTTTTTCCGCAGCCCATCATGCTGCTGAAACAGGGAGACTGAGTTTAAAAGCTTGATGGAGCTCAACAAACCAACTACCATATATTTACATAGTACCAGTGGAGTATTTATGTCAATTAAGTCTCAACATACAACATGCAAAGAATTTTAAATTTTTTCCTGTTTTCATTTCAGAAATAATTGCATGTGAACAAGCCACTTCTTGCACATATATTAGCTATTAATATCTCTTTAATGTATTTTATTTTTTTAACCCATGATCAGTTTGCATGATTTGCATTTTAATTTTTCTATTTATAAGGTACTTATTATACTTACATGTTGATTTTGTTTTACTGATGTTTTTATTGTTTATTTTCATTGTGTTCTTCTTGAATGAATTTATAACTTTGTTTTGGGCAAATAAAGGTGATTATTTTGTCTGTTTTTGCTTCATTTGTTTTCTCGTGGACCTACAACACATTTCTCCATGTTGGACAGTGACAAAAAACAGATAAGAAAAATGACTTAGTTTCAAGATCAGCAACAAATGCAAATGATCCTCAGAATAATAAATATATTTGGTATTTGTTCTGAAAAAAAGGCAACGCATTTTGTTGTGATACATTTACTACAAATGCGAAACGTTTTTTGGACTCTCTAGATAATAATCAAGACAAAGAAATAGTACGAGTGTATAACATTGAGCTCCAACAGCAGAAAGGTCACTTTTTGCATTGTAGCTTGAAACTAAATATAAACTGCTGCCATGCAAACTAAACGGTTTCAGCTTATTTTATAAACCCAATCTTGTTATGCAGCTAATTCATTGAAACTGATCCTTTCCTCGGGGCGGCGGTTAGCGGTACTCTACAAAACATGCAACATTTTTTACAGCCTTTTGTTTTTGTATTATTGCTTGTATAGGTAGATTAGATGAGTTTTTACCCATATGCTCAATTTACTGAAAGTGGAGACATGTGTAAAACATATAAGCAACAACAATAACAATAATCATCATCATTTTTAGTTTTCACTTTTCAATTGGCAGAGGAAACATATGCATACATATGTATGTCCTCTCATAAACCACCAGAAATAACATTAATAGGAAATGTTCAGAAAAATGGTGCACACGTGAGGAGACTTTCTTTCTGCTCTTGATGAAAAATGATGTGAGCTGAGGCTATTTTTTGTTACATGTAATTCCATAAGTGACCGCATGGGGGAGATAAATTCATAACAAATGCTTTTACCGAATGATAAACGAGCAGCAGGTTGAAGATATCACCATAGACTTTTTCTACAGGCCGCACACCATCATGCTGCTCACATGCACGGTGCTCAGAGGAAGGCAGCTTATTACAGATGACTAAAAACATCACGGACTTCTCACACTGACTTACAAAGCCAAGTTGTACAACCCTGATTCCAAGAAAGGTCGTGATGCTGTGTAAAATGTAAAATAAACACAGAATGTCATCATTTTTACTGAGTGTTCCTGAGCTCCTGTAGCAGTCTCCTTTATACAATCATGTGTTTGACAAGTGTTTAATCTCTCTCCATCTTCGCTTGTGAACGACTGAGTCTTTCCAGGATGAACCTTTCATACCCGATCGTGATACTATCACCTGTTACCAATGAACCTGTTTACTTGTGGAATGATCCAAACAGGTGTTTTTGGATCATTCTTTTGTTGCTTCTGTCTCAACTTGTTTGAAACATGTTGCTGCCATCAAATTCAGAATGAGCAGGTTTTTACAAAATTCAATGAAGTTGATGAGGTCAAACATTAAATATATTGTCTTTGTACAGTTTTCAATTGAGTCAAAAAAGATTAGTAAATTGTCACAATCGTTTTATTTATGTTCGACACAGCGTGCCAACGTTTTTCTGAGAACTAATACTTTTATCTGCTTCACTCAGNATGAGGTCAAACATTAAATATATTGTCTTTGTACAGTTTTCAATTGAGTCAAAAAAGATTAGTAAATTGTCACAATCGTTTTATTTATGTTCGACACAGCGTGCCAACGTTTTTCTGAGAACTAATACTTTTATCTGCTTCACTCAGTGCATGATTTTTATCACTCATTTTATAACTTACATAGGTTGAGCAGAGACTTACAAGTATTTTCACAGAGTGAAAAGAGACTCTCCCATATCCTGGCTTAAAGCAAAAACAAGTCCCAGTCCAACACTGAGGAGACTACTCACCACCTGCAGAGACTGACGGACACAGATTCTGTTAATATTTGCAGTAAATGTTATAAGATTAAATTACTATCTCAGCTTCATTTCCATAAAAATGAAGAGTGTACAGTGAGGTTGCATGTGCTACAGTGTACTGATGCAAGCAAAAATACAGCTACTATGCGAAAGACACAGACAAAGAGTATTTAAGCATGAAAATGGTAAAAATGTCTTAATTATTATATTGATTGATGTGTTGCATAATATTAGCTAAATCTTGCACATGGCTGATAATTAGTTTTGTTGTTGAGTATGATTTTCATGCGTGAATTCATCACAATGCACGTGTCCTTATTGGAAGTTGTTACCAAATAAGCACATGAAAATAAAATCAATAACAAAGGAAGTAATATACATAAAGTATCAGTAACAACAGAAAATTAGTTTCATCCATGTTATAATATAATATACAAACCAAGTCTAAATGAACAAATAACACCCCGGCACATTGCCTCTGAGAATACGGTGCACATATTCACAGTATCATATGGACAGGTTTATATGAGACTTGAGCCTTTACACTTTACAAAACCACAAAACCAAGCATTTCCTGCTGCTGCTGCCCAAATCTGCAGAATCGCTATAAGATATTTTGAACATCTCTCTTCACTGCACATCTTATCTGTTGGTGATATTTCGCATGAAATGTGTTGGAAATGTATGTAGACATTATATCGCATAATCAAAGGGAGGACTGATGGACTTAGATCTTTATACAAAATTTATGAGAAAAAAAATCCACCATCTTGGTTCTTTTTCTAACATGACTGTATGCAATTTACAACCTAGGAAGAAGTATGGTTACACCCACACACATTAAATAAAAGCCTTCTACTGAGAAGACATGAAACTTAGACGAGCTTACTAAACATATTTAGTGTTCAATATTTGTTTTGTTTACACATTTTTTTTAAAAAAAGAAGTTTGTTGTGTTATATTCAAATTGCATTGTTTTGAGGAAATGCAAGACTCTACAGCATGTTGTTGTCCAGTAATTACAGGGTTGGCAGTTCGATCCCTGTCTGCTCCTAACTGCATGCTGAAGTGTCCTTGAGCAAGACACACAAACCCCCATGCATGGCAGCGCCACCATTTGTGAATCAATATGTGTGTGTGTCTGTGTGGTGGTGAATGCGGGTTATTGTAACGTGCTTTTCCTTGTTCTCAGGATCAAGGTATTTGCCATAGGCTGTTTTTTAAAGATTGATATTTGTTTGATATAATCAGTCCAGTCTCAAAAACATATGACTCTCTCTACTTAGGTCACAGAAATTTGCGAGTTAAACCTTAGAGGCCACAAACCTTAATTTAATGCAATGGATAAAAATTTTCCAAGAGTAAACTAAGGTCAGAGTGGTACAACACCAAACCTAGAAATGATCATACAGTCGAATGAAAACCTGTGTGGCACTGTCTCAACGATAGTTTAACACTGTGACCTTCTCAAAGGGTTGGCATGTTTCTGTGCTTAGCAGGTGTTGATATTCCTGTATATCCTGAGATGTCCCTCTTACCCCCACAGCAGGCTGTTTCTGCAGGAGGTCGTGAAGCGGCCCCTCAGCGCCTGGCATGAACTCTGAAGCTTTGTAATGTTGTATCCTTGGCGACTCGCTCCAGCCGGCTCTGCTTGGATCATCATCAGCTCCACGGATGTCCATGTCGACATCGGCACAGGCCATGGTGCTTCTCTGATCTGGAGAGATGACAGTTTTTCTCATGGTGTGTAATAATGTGATGATTTAAAACACGCCCTGTGATAGACTGGCGACCTGTCCAGGGTGTCCCCTGCCTTCGCCTGAGTCGGCTGGGATAGGCTCCAGCAAACCCCCTGTGACCCTGCAGAGGATTAAGCAGTATCGATAATGGATGGATGGATGGATTTAAAACACATTATGTGCTTTCATTTGTACTGTGAATCATTTTTTCTTTAGTCAAACACTGCAGCCGCCTTAAAAAAAAACTACGTAGAGTGATCAGAAAAAGCAGAAACATTTGTACACTGATGCAGTGTCAAACACTAATCCTGTAGTAAATGAAACAAAATTAGGATTTTGAATCGTTGCTGACACTGTGAGGTGTTACAGCTCAACTCTGCTGTTGCACTGTTGTTATATTGCATTGCATTGTAATGACATTACACGCTGTTTCTCAAACATTGATGTAGATACAAATATTAGAGAGAACACAATTAATGCATCATCAGTGCAGCTTTCAAGTTGTGTCAATAAAATCTAAACATGTTGAATAAAGTAGTATTTGTTACAGGGCTTTTTGCATTGCATTTCAATATACAATAACACATTGTGCAGGCCGTGCTGTTCTTCTTCTAAATATGGTTGATATTGAATGTGATATGATTTTATTGTAGTTGGTTCCAAGCCCGGTTTGTTTGAAAAAGACAATACAATAAACGCAAATGAGGCTGAAAGATTTTTGGACTGTGTTGCCATATGAAAGATTTGCATATTGTTGTAGGTGTTTGTAGATTCATACATTTACTGTCCATTGTTTGATCAAAATTTCAGGGTCTAGAATCAATCGTGACTGGCTTTTCATGATTAAGAAATATACAGATTGGAGTCTGTCTGAATCGGTTCAGTCTTTGTCGAAAAAACTGGTTAATTACTAATGAGTTTCCCGGTCAGTGCAAGGTAATTGTATGCAAGTACTTCAAGCTCTTACGACCTTCAAGAGAGCATTATCATAGAAACAATCTAAGTTGTCATACAAAAAAATAGGCAGCAGCTCCAGTCTAATCTTCACAAATTTATCAGAAGTGTCACACATTGAACATCCAATTGACTCAAGTACGTACATATGCACAGGCAGACTTTGAGATGCAAATTTGCAAATTCATATTCTCCATTGCAAATACATACAAAAAAGCTTTTTATGAAAGCAATTTAAAAAAAATCTTAGATTTGGATTCTTACCACGTTTGAGTTGAGCGGTATCTGTTACAAACTGGTGCCTCACACTTTAGGCATAATTTTCACTTCTCTGCAAATACTTTGAAAGATGAGGTCATCTCTCACCTCAACTTCCTCACTCAACCAGTGGCCTCTTCTTTATCATCATGCTCACCCCTCAGCTCGTTCTTCACAGTTTTAGTTTTTCAAAAATTTGCAAGCGAGCATTTGTGTGTGTGTGTGTGTGTGAGAGAGAGAGAGAGAGAGAGAGAGAGAGAGAGGGAGAGAGAGAGAGATAACAGGCGAGTCTGGTCATTTCCTTGTCAAAGTCATTCAAGAAAGCTGAATCAAAATCAGAAATAGAAGCAAAAGGTATTTACTGAAAAGCTCAGCGACAGATCAACACAATGATAGAAACTGCTTAAACTTTCTCTACTCTTATGCCGTTCACAGGAGAATGAAGAAGACATTTGTATGTGATGAGTCGATGATCATCACCATTCCCATTGGGAGTCTAAAGGACGCTGGAGAGGGTCAACTGATGCCGGACAAATTTCAGTGTGTTTACAAAGATTCCTACAAGGTCTTTACTGTTAATGGAAAACCCAAACCTCTCGGAGTAAGTCGAATTGTTTCTTACACAGGTCGAGCCACAATGATCTCAAACTCTTTCATAGCTTCAAGCTCATGTTTTTGCTTTCTTTATTAGGCAGCTCAAGCCATGGCCGGTGTGTTCCTTATCATTCTTGGCCTGATTGTTGATTGGGACTATTACTTTGAGTCAATCATCATCAAGATCTACACTCTGCCCAGTGTTGTGGTAAATACAATTAGGAACCATTTTTATGTATTTCCACTATTGTTTGTCTTTACTGTTTGATAGGGAACAGTGTATCTATACTGCACATCTGTTCTTGTATTTCCTTTTGCTGCTGTGACATTTCAATTTCTCTGCATGTTGTCTAATATGAGGTCTTACATCTTATCTTGTCCTATGGTTGCATTTCTGTGTATAAACAATGAATATGTTTTATCATTATCTTAGTACATGGTCTCTGGTATGCTGTCCTATGCTGCTGGACGATCTCCAAACATGAAGCTGGTAAGATGAAAATGGGTTTTTAAGTTTCCGATGACAAGTGAAAAACCACCAAGTGACAAACAATTGTAAAAGATCCTTTCTTATGGTGAAAATTTCACAGCTCATTGAGAAAAAAGGTATTTTTTTTTTTAGCTACAGTAGATGATTTAACCCTTTCTATTATTCTGGTTATAATAGTAAATTATTTCTGATGTTTCTAGTAGGACTTGTCTTCAAGAAAGTTGTGCTTCAGACCTGCTTTTTTCCCAAATGTCTTTCAAATTCCAGTCATATTAGAAGTAATAGGATTCATTTCATGTAGATAGAGATTTAGGTATAAACCCAAACTTTTCTGGAAAATATCTGAATTAGAGAGTGTCTTTAAAAACATGGATTCAGAGTGCATGCAGTAAAATGACGAGGTCTGCAGAATAACTAAAACATAGTGTGGAATAAAAAGGACTTTCAGACATAAGAGAAGTTTTAATTGTGTTTGCCTTCAGATTATTTTCCAACAGATGAAGAATCAGAACTGTGTTCAGGAAAATGCAGATTTGGATTTCAATCATTTTGTATATAATTGGTAAATAATTTTATATGATCATTTAAATTACTTTCTGGATCATCACAAATTGCCTGATCCTGGTTCAGAAGAAAAAAAAATTAGTATTAAAATGTTTTTTTCCTCTTTGGTTCCTACTGAAGTCACAGCTGCATTTTTACTGCTCTTTTCACCTTCCAGACAAAGCTGTCCTTCTCCCTGAACATCATCAGCTTCTTCTGGTCCATTGCGGCAGTTATTTTCTGTGCGGCCACTTTCATTCATTTTCCATATCTATATCGATATCCATTTCCCAAATACAGTCACGAGGTAAAGGACAACAGCATTTACTCTAAATCAAGTCATCTCCATGACATGAAATACAAAGCTAAATTTTATTAACTTCCACCTCTGTCTCACATGTTTTTTTCATAGTTCATTGTTGGAATCATTGCACTGATTATGACTCTGCTGCTTGTTGAAAAGTTAATAGCCTTGTTCTTGATCTACTGGTTGAGTAAAGCTGTATGCAGACAACATTTCAACACTCTGGTAGGTCATTTTCTTTAAATACACAGAAAGTACAGATTTGGTAAGAGGAATCAATTATTTGTAACTAACAGTGGTCGTTCTTTTTTCCGCAGCCCATCATGCTGCTGAAACAGGGAGACTGAGTTTAAAAGCTTGATGGAGCTCAACAAACCAACTACCATATATTTACATAGTACCAGTGGAGTATTTATGTCAATTAAGTCTCAACATACAACATGCAAAGAATTTTAAATTTTTTCCTGTTTTCATTTCAGAAATAATTGCATGTGAACAAGCCACTTCTTGCACATATATTAGCTATTAATATCTCTTTAATGTATTTTATTTTTTTAACCCATGATCAGTTTGCATGATTTGCATTTTAATTTTTCTATTTATAAGGTACTTATTATACTTACATGTTGATTTTGTTTTACTGATGTTTTTATTGTTTATTTTCATTGTGTTCTTCTTGAATGAATTTATAACTTTGTTTTGGGCAAATAAAGGTGATTATTTTGTCTGTTTTTGCTTCATTTGTTTTCTCGTGGACCTACAACACATTTCTCCATGTTGGACAGTGACAAAAAACAGATAAGAAAAATGACTTAGTTTCAAGATCAGCAACAAATGCAAATGATCCTCAGAATAATAAATATATTTGGTATTTGTTCTGAAAAAAAGGCAACGCATTTTGTTGTGATACATTTACTACAAATGCGAAACGTTTTTTGGACTCTCTAGATAATAATCAAGACAAAGAAATAGTACGAGTGTATAACATTGAGCTCCAACAGCAGAAAGGTCACTTTTTGCATTGTAGCTTGAAACTAAATATAAACTGCTGCCATGCAAACTAAACGGTTTCAGCTTATTTTATAAACCCAATCTTGTTATGCAGCTAATTCATTGAAACTGATCCTTTCCTCGGGGCGGCGGTTAGCGGTACTCTACAAAACATGCAACATTTTTTACAGCCTTTTGTTTTTGTATTATTGCTTGTATAGGTAGATTAGATGAGTTTTTACCCATATGCTCAATTTACTGAAAGTGGAGACATGTGTAAAACATATAAGCAACAACAATAACAATAATCATCATCATTTTTAGTTTTCACTTTTCAATTGGCAGAGGAAACATATGCATACATATGTATGTCCTCTCATAAACCACCAGAAATAACATTAATAGGAAATGTTCAGAAAAATGGTGCACACGTGAGGAGACTTTCTTTCTGCTCTTGATGAAAAATGATGTGAGCTGAGGCTATTTTTTGTTACATGTAATTCCATAAGTGACCGCATGGGGGAGATAAATTCATAACAAATGCTTTTACCGAATGATAAACGAGCAGCAGGTTGAAGATATCACCATAGACTTTTTCTACAGGCCGCACACCATCATGCTGCTCACATGCACGGTGCTCAGAGGAAGGCAGCTTATTACAGATGACTAAAAACATCACGGACTTCTCACACTGACTTACAAAGCCAAGTTGTACAACCCTGATTCCAAGAAAGGTCGTGATGCTGTGTAAAATGTAAAATAAACACAGAATGTCATCATTTTTACTGAGTGTTCCTGAGCTCCTGTAGCAGTCTCCTTTATACAATCATGTGTTTGACAAGTGTTTAATCTCTCTCCATCTTCGCTTGTGAACGACTGAGTCTTTCCAGGATGAACCTTTCATACCCGATCGTGATACTATCACCTGTTACCAATGAACCTGTTTACTTGTGGAATGATCCAAACAGGTGTTTTTGGATCATTCTTTTGTTGCTTCTGTCTCAACTTGTTTGAAACATGTTGCTGCCATCAAATTCAGAATGAGCAGGTTTTTACAAAATTCAATGAAGTTGATGAGGTCAAACATTAAATATATTGTCTTTGTACAGTTTTCAATTGAGTCAAAAAAGATTAGTAAATTGTCACAATCGTTTTATTTATGTTCGACACAGCGTGCCAACGTTTTTCTGAGAACTAATACTTTTATCTGCTTCACTCAG